>CM050856.1:1240000-1410000 GCA_027580175.1 Siniperca scherzeri | reverse complement strand
GTGCCCTGCAGTTCTGTGCGGCCGCAGGAAGGCCTGCTTGGACGTATTTGTGTCTGTTGTTAGCTGTGCGAGCTAGCTAGCAGGGCCGGGTGTCAAACCTTCATTGTGACAATCATTGTGTTTGCAGCACCAAATAAACAACTTGTGTCCTGATGCTACTATTGTGATCGATACTCGGCGAGCGTCCGCCGCTCCGTCAGCCTACAGCTTCTCCAGTGACATCACTGCTTACCCGGCAGCTTCTAGTCCACACATGACTGGCTGCTGACAAGTCAAAGGGGCTTTACGGAGACTGGCGATTTCCCTCGGCGTCTCTCGACTCGCACCGTCAGACGTTCGCCTCCGCGTCTTTCGGTCCGGCTCGCGGCGCCGGCGCCGACTTTGGCGACTCGTGTTTCTTCATGTGGTTGCGGAAGATCCTGGCTCCGCTCAGGTTCTTCTTGCAGATGTCGCAGAAGTACGGCCGGGTGTCGGAGTGCACGTCCACGTGGTAGGTGAGCTCGAGGGCGCGGCTGAAGCTCTTGCTGCAGAGCGGACACTGGTAGCGGACTCCCGAGTGCGTCAGCTGGTGGCTCTTGAGCGAGCTCTGCTGTTTGAAGGTCTTCTGGCAGACGGAGCACTGGTACGGCCGGGCGTCGGTGTGCAGTCGCTGGTGTCGGCGCAGGGCGCTGGAGAAGGTGAAGCTCTTGCCGCAGTCGGTGCAGGTGTAGGGCTTCTCCCCCGTGTGGATCCTCTGGTGCTCCGTCATGTGGACCTGCTGGGTGAAGCTCTTCCTGCAGGTGGGGCACTGAAACGGACGCTCGCCTGAGTGGATCCTCAGGTGTTTCTGCAGCGCCGACGCCTTGAAACAGTCTCGACCACAAACGGGACAGCGGTGCTTCCTCTTCCCGTCGCTGCCGTCTGCCTGGATCTCGGAGCGGCCATCTTGTTCTGTCAGTGACGAGAAAGGGGATTATCAGTGAGGCAGCCCTGTTCACGTTTGTGTATTCGTACTGAAAAGAAACTCGTATGCTTAAATGAAGTGGCAGTAACGCTGGATGAGACGGCGGCAGGCGGGGCTCTCCGGTCTGCGTTACCAATATTCTGTCTAGTCGTTTATATAACGAGAATGAAAACGGAGATACGTGCGGAGAAAGGCAGCACTAGAATACGCAATAAAACACGAGAATAATATTAAAACTGAGGCTACGTAACGTATGCTGAGCTCCCTGCAGTAATCAGTAACACGGCTCATGCTCTGCCTTGTTGCGGTTGTGTTCACAGAGAATATCGGTTTGTCTGGAGGCTGAAACTTCGGTTCGTGATATCGGTAGCTGTACGGATTAAGGCAGATCGGAGCCCCCCAGTCGCCCCGGACTCGTTTTAGACTCAAGACAAATGTGGCTCCATTGGTTGTCGTCGCGACGGCTGATTTAAACTGCGGAGCTTGCGTCAGCGTTACTGAGTCTCATTTTACGCGCTGTGCGTGAGCGCTGACGGAACAGATCTGCACCGTCCGTCTACAGCGCCGCCTCTCTGCGTTCCTGTCAGCGCCGTACCTGGACGGAACCCGTGTTCGCTCAGCGTGCGCTCCACGTCGTCTCCGCTCAGCTGACCTGCGCCAGATCAATAACGCGTCACGGTTCAGAGGGGCGACGCCCACGGCTCGCTCCCACCTTGTAGAGGCCAGCTTCTCTCTCTCTCTCTGGCTGCGTTATTAAAAGCGGTGACGTACCGATAAGCGCCGGTCTCCAGTCCTCTTCCTCTCCGTCGGAGTTTATCAAACCGCTGACGTCTCCCTCCTCCTGGTCACCATGGTTACCGGGTAGAGGTGTGGACTCGGCGATGAAGGACTCGGTGGAGGTAGAAAGGTCTTCTGAGTCCTGGAGACATCATTAGACATTTAGCAACTCGATCATTTCACATGCTCTTCATCAGCAGACGGAGTTTCTGTAATATAATGAACAGCTGAGTTTCATACCTGCTCGTTCAGACCTTCCTCCTCCTCCTCCTCCGTCTTCATGTTGAACCAGAACTCCTGAAACAGGCGACACCTCATCAGTTTCCACCCAAACTTCCACGTTGTTCTTTTAAATTTTGACTTTCCTGCACGAAATGCTGAAGGAACAGCGACACTCAGCATCAGCATCTCGTCATCAGCCTCGCTGACGTTACGCGTTTCAGCGACCAGGAAGTGCTCGGGCTCTTAACTTCCTGACTACACAGGAAGTGGGAATGCGTCGCGTCGCGTGGACTGACATCGGCTGCTTGTGATCTCTTCGCGCCTACGTTTGATCAAATATCTGATCGGTTTTCTAATCTAACGCGGAGCTGAAGGACACGAGACAAACGCTGACCATCAGCCCGGCCTGCGTTGTTGCACACAGTCCAGTTAATGACGTGAGCCCGTTACTGTGAAACGAAGCTGATTATTCCAGATTACATCATCAATAAAATGTAAATTACAGTGAAAATCAGCAGGTTCAGCAGTTAATAACCGGCACCAGAGCTCCTGAACGTTTCGCCGTAGAAGCCGCCGCTGCAGTAAGCTGCTTCACCTGAACGTAACTTTGGTCTTTTTAATCTGATGTCTGCGGTCACGTGACCTCACAAAACGCAGCAGGCTGTGTGGACCAATCGGGACCGAGACGTTCGGCTTGTATTCACTGCAGCCGGACGTTAAAAGACAGAAGAGGAAATGGGCGGCACAGTCACTATACCTGGTGCCTGCCTTTGTATTTCTTCTGTAAAGCACTCTGAACGTCTTTGTTCTCGAAATGTGCTGTACAAAAAAAACTTCCCTTATTTTGTAAAATCTGTCCTGAAACAGATCTGTGTGCTTTCGTCGGTCTACAGAAATTGACCTCGACAGAATAATATGCTGTGTACACTGAAGCCTTGACCCCGAATCCCTCTCCAGGCGTCCAGAGGACTTTGGTCTCACCTTGTCAGCGGGATCGGCGATGAGTCCGTCCCTGATGTGGATCCTCATGTGTTTGCGGAGCAGGCAGGGCCTCAGGAAGCTCTTGGGGCAGATGCTGCAGGGGTGCGGTTTGTTGGCCATGTGGGTCTTCTCGTGGGCTCTCAGGCTGGTCGCGGTGGTGAACGCCTTCCCGCACACCGAGCAGCGGTGCAGCTTCTCCGTCGCGTGGATCTTGAAGTGCTCTTTGAGTCTGGACGGCCTCGTGTAGCTCTTCCCACAGACGGAGCAGCCGTGGAGCTTCTTCACGCCCCCGTCTGCACATAAACACGGGGGTAAGGTTCGGGGGCGGCGGGACTCGGACAGGACGCGCTCCCTCAACGGGTGTTACAGCAGGGGTTTGTGTGTTCTACGTCGCTGATTTAAACGTTTGAAATCTTGAAGTTATAACAGTTTTACGTAAACTAAATGCAAAAAAGGAATAGTTCACAATTATAAAAATACTCTTCTTCCTCTCTATAAGACGCTATACGTACGCAAAGGAATACATGAGAGCTGGTCTGTGGTACTGATAACATCCCCATGGGAACTCTTGTTTGAATTATTTATTATTACTATTATTTGTTTTATGTCCCAGTGGAGTTACTGTACGTGATGTGAGCTCACACCAAACAAAAAAACGAACTAAATTCCTAACAGCCACGTCGAAGTATCGAATCTCGACTCTGAATATCTATTTCCGGTCCGTGTGTTAAGCACAGAGCTGGAGTCGGGCGTGGTTTTGCCTAAAAACAGCTCTCCTGGCTCCGACCAAAGTTCGAACGTCCACCTGCCAACACTATTAAAGCTCGCCGATTAACACGCCGCATCTCTTTCGTTTCATCTGCGCACAAACAAACGGAAAAATGGCGATTTCAGGGCGAGTCACACGCTGGAACTGTTTGTTGCCGTGCAAGAAACTGAAACTGTATTGCTGCTATTGATGCTTTCGTGTATTTTTGTCTATTAAATGGAAAATTTTAAACTCACGACACATTTGGATGGAAAACGTGAATCTAGATTCGTTGTTGCACATTATCTCCAGTGCAAAACGTGCTGTGACTAAAAGAGTGAATGTGACCGTGAGGAACAATATTTCTAGCTTTCAATAAATGTGATTCTGCATGGATTTAATGTCTTTTGACTACGTGCACTTCAACAAACATGAACGGATGTAAGCTGTGTGTTCTCACCGGCCGGTGAACGCACCGCTTCCCCTTCCTCGTTTCTGTTGTCGACCCGCAGCCCGTCCAGACCGCAGCTCCCTGCAGAGACCGCCGCCGTGCCGCCGTCACGGGCGGCTCGCCGGCTTTCTGCAACAAACAGCAGCAGTGAGATTAGTTCAGCTGCGAGAGATCGTGTGTTTCAGTTAGCAGGGAATTTACTATGAACCTGTTCTTGGACTTAAGCCCATTAAATGGACCGGTTTAACTAAACCTAACTAAAGAACTGTTGCTGCTGTGAGCCCGTAAACGCCGTCCGGACGCCGTACGCGAGATTACAAATTAACGGTAAGACTGAAGCTGCTGATGCCGACAGAAAAATGAAAACAACTGTATTATAAAACGAACAAACATGAATTCAGGTGCAAACCTTTAAAAAAAAACATACAATCCAAGGTGACGTCTTCAAAAGTCTTGTTCGATCAACAATCAAAAACCGAAAGATGTTCAGTTCACAATGATTTAAGGAAGAGAAAAGCAGCAAATCGTCATATTTAAGGAGCTGGAACCGGCAAGCGCCGAAAAGTAAACGAAACGATTATTCGATTATCAAAACAGCTGCCGATCGCTTAATCAGCTGATCATCTCAGCTGTGCTGTGACGCGTGGCAGCGTGGCCTCACCTCGTCTGGTGGCGAGCTGCTGCGTCGCTCCCTGCTGTGGATCTGCTGGTGCTTCCTGAACACTCTGTGCATGGAGAATCGTTTCTTGCAGACGTCGCACTGGAACGGCCTCTCTCCGGTGTGAGACCTCACGTGCTCCCTCAGCCGGGACGCTCTGGCGAAACCTCGGCCGCAGACGTCGCACGCGAACTGCGGCGTCCTCTGGTGGAGCTGCTCGTGCTGCTGCAGCTTCTCGGCGGCGGAGAAATCTTTGCGGCACAGGAAGCAGCGATGAGGCGTCTCCTCCTGATGTTTGAGACGGTGCAAAAGGAGCTGAGACTTTGTGTTAAAAGGCAACTTAACATCCTGTTTTAGCTCGAGCACACCAGCTTTACAAATTCCCCCCCCCCCCCACTGAGCCCAGATATTACATCTGCCCGTCATCTAGGGATGGCCACGATGGCATTTCATCAAACTAACTACTAACTCAAAAAAGATTTAGTGTTAAGTTGCTCTTTAATGGTCCACTGTCACTCACCTTGCTAGCTGCACCTTCAGCTTTGACCGCATCTTTGCCCTCTGCGTGTTTCTGCAGGTGTTTCCTCAGCAGGCCCGGCCGGTTGAAGCTCTTGCAGCACAGCGAGCAGGGGTGGGGCTTCTGTCCCGTGTGGAGCCTCACGTGATCCCTGAAGGACGACGGCGTGGAGAAACCCTTCTCGCAGAATGAGCAGGAGTACAGGTTCTCCTCTGCGTGGCTCTTCTGGTGATCGGTGAGGCCCGTCCTGGAGGCGAAGCGTTTGGGGCACAGCGGGCAGGAGAACGGCCTCTCTCCGGTGTGCGTCCGTTCGTGTTGTACGAGATGGCGCCGCTGAATGAAGCCGCGGCCGCACACCGAGCAGTTGTGGGGCTTCTCGGCGGCGTGTCGGAGCCGGTGCCTCCGCAGGCAGCCCAGCTGGGCATAGCTGACCCCACAGTCTGGGCAGGAGTACGGCTTCTCGCCGGTGTGAACCCTCTGGTGCACCACCACGTTTATCTTCTTCGTGAAGCGCTTCCCGCACACTGAGCAGCTGTGCGGTTTCTCGCCAGAGTGCGTGACCATGTGGTCCGCCAGCCGAGACGGGCGAGAAAACTCCCTGTCGCATACCGAACAGCGGTGGCGGCGTTTGGACTGGCGGATGCTTGGTTTTGACGCAGGTTCCTCTGGTGTCTCGATATCGGGGCGAGCCCCCTCTCCTGCAGGAAGTGAGACATTCATGTCTTAAAGAATTATCCATATATCAAGAATATAAACTGTATCCTTAAAGGAACAGTTCAACATTTCGGGAATCTTCTCTTCCTCTCCGAGAGTCAGACGTTCAGATCGATGCCACTCTGATGTCTGGACTGTGAATGTGAAGCTACAGCCAGCAGCTGGTTAGCTTAGCTTAGCATAAAGACTGGAAACAGGTGGAAACAGCTAGCCCGGCTCCGTCCAAAGGCAACAGAGTCCACCTCCCAGCAGCTCTGAAGCTCCCTGATTAACATGAGATATCTCGTTTGTTTAAGCTGCACAAAAGCCGTCACCATGCGGCGTAAAAACCACAACTTTGGATTGTATGGGCGTTATGTGCCAGACTGCTTCTTCGTCCTTTACGTGTTTCGGCGTGAACGGAGATCTTTACACAAAACCCCAGCGTGGACGCACAGTGTTTTCACATGTAAACAGCCTTTAAAAAAAAAATTAGCCAGCTCAGCGTGAAAGAAATAATCCCCGACCTTCACCGGGAAGCTGCTGACAGTCCTCTGCTCTTTGTTCTGCTTCCACTTCCACTCCTTTCATCTCCTCATGCTCTGCCCCCTCTGAAGGCGGACCGGGCTCCTCGAGGCCTCTGAAACAAAGACAGCAATAAGAAATCAAGTCCTGATCGGAGCTGCCGCTGCCGCTGAGGTCACGTCCTTGGTGTTTTAGTACGTAAGGCGTGGCTGAGGCGCGGGGCCGGCCACGTTCCTCCCACAGCAAACCGGGAAAAGCATTTCGATGTGGAGCTGCTCTGTGCACGGGACAAACGCTAACTGAACCTTAAGGATCATCTTCGAACCCGGGAAAGAGCAGTTCGACAGAACAAGGCCCGCTTCCTTAGTTTGTCCAGAGATTTCAACCACGTCTCGTGGCCTTCATCGGCAACCGGAGTTGCTCAGTTGTCACGGAGACGGTTCAGGTTACTGATGCGTATATCCAGTATGTGTCTGTATAAGCCGCACAGTTATTTATTAGCCATAGCCTACTACTTCATTATCGGGGTGTTATTTTTGTATGTGTATAGTTATAGGACGGTGTCGTCCCTCATTCGTCCAGGAGCGGTCCATCGTAGAAAAGGTTTCAGTCGTAGTCGACTGGACGCTGTTTTCAGAATCAAGACGTTTCGGCTCCCATCCGGAAGTCATTCTCAATGTGAAAAAAAAGGGACGGGAACTCAGAAATTTAAGCTACTCTGTGTTACATAAGCCCCGCCCTCAGAAAGGAGTCTACCTGAGTACCCTGCCTAGTTTCACCTGAAGCTGACCTAATAGTTTCCATGATGGCCCAGTAATCAGTAGTCAGGCCTGTTGTTTTCTGGCTGCACCTCCCTCATCACGGTTAAGTACCTGATTAGCATGTGATTGGCTTGACCACGGTGTTAATACACTGTGGTAAACGTTGGGCAGGTTGAATCTCAGACCACCATTTCTGTTCAAAGAGGGTTTTCTTTTTCACAAAATGGCTTCTTTGACTCCTCTTTCAAACCAACTCTTCTCTCTACTGAGACTCTTCACCTCGCCGTCTTCAAACGTGCGGTTTGTAGCTTTTAGATGCAAACGCACGGCGCTCTGCGATCCCGAGTTAGCGTGTCGTCTGTGCTGATAAAGTCTTTTGTGAAGTGGCTGTTTGGTCTCGCCTATGTACCGTAGAAAACCCCTCTTTGAACAGAAATGGTGGTCTGAGATTCAATCTGCCCAAAGTTTACCACAGTGTATTAACACCGTGGTCAAGCCAATCACATGCTAATCAGGTACTTAACAGTGATGAGGGAGGTGCAGCCAGAAAACAACAGGCCTGATTACTGATTACTGGGCCATCATGGAAACTATTACGTCAGTTTCAGGTGAAACTAGCTAATCAACAGATACTCAGGTAGACTCCTCCCTGAGGGCGGGGCTTAAGCAACACAGAGTAGCTTAAATTTCTGAGTTCTCAGACCATTTTCACAATTGAGAATAACTTCCGGATGGGAGCCGAAACGCCTTGATTCTGAAAACAGCGTCCAGACGACCACGACTGAAACATTTTCTACGGTGTGTAGTCATACTCGACATTTCTCACTTTTTAATATGACCGAACACCTCGATGCAAGATGCAGATCTTGCACGTTTATTTCTTGCAACAAATAAGCGATTGCGTAATGTGTAGCCGAGGCAGCGACCAGCAGAAGCGGCACTTAACGAAGAGCCGTGATTCCGTCACTAGCTCAGGTGTCATCGGCGTGTGAAGCGTGGCGTTTTGTTCGGATGACACCAGGCGGTTGCGTATATATATATATATATATATATATATATATATATATATATATATATATATATATATATAAATAAATATATAAAAATAAATAAAGGGGAGAACCCGTGGCTCCGGGGTCACAGGTGAAGGGCCTCCTCAACACCCTTCCAGGCAGCTGAGCAAACTCCATCCGCTGAAGAAGGCCACAAGAAGTGGCTGAAAGCTCTGGGGAAAAAAAACCAAGTGGACCTTTAAATTAAAAAAAAGATAAAAGAGTTTTATCCAAAATATAATATGCCCGAAGCACGAGAAAGGAGCCAGGAACAAAAAGGTACTAAAGTAAACAGGGGTGCCACTTCACTGGCCATGTAGCACCTTTAGCACACAGGATGGATGACTTTACGGTTTCTGATGAAGACCGACGAGTTACGTGGTTGCTAAGCAACACAGCAGCTTTAAAAAGGGGTACATTTCACTTCTTCACGACGACAAGCTGAGGTTTAACGGCTTATTATTGTGCTGCGTTAATTATTCTGACTGCAATTAATGTATTAAAAACATCACATCGACCGTTTACTGCCACGCAATGTTAAATGAATTCAAAAAAACTTAGCTGGTGCGTCCGCGCGACATGTTACAGCGATTCAGCCAATCAGCGACGAGAAGCGCCGTTAAACGTTAAAACATTAGGGTTAATCGATACCGAGCTGATCCTCCCCAGTTGGAAGCGACCGTTGATAGTTAAGCTAGCTTGCTAATCGTAGAAACTGACGCGTTTACGTTCACCGAACACACATAAACACGTACCGTAACCGTAGGTTTCCGTTAAGAAGGACGAACGCGCCAAAAAGGGTCCAAAGACTCGACGCCTCCTGAAGCATGAAAACCCTCCGGGAGCGGACGACTGCTTTGACTTTAGCTCAACGTCATGTTAGCTATGCTCGCTAGCTGCGACGCAGGCGTAACGTAACACACTGTCCCGTACGGCTGCACCAGCGAAAACACCCATTTCTGCCGTCCAATGCTAATTAAGTTGCTTTTTAGCGTACGTGTTGAGAATACCCACCAGCCGGAGGAAACGCGACCTCCTCAACTGCCCGTCGGGAGAGTTCGCGTCGGTGTCAGGAGCCGCTTAAGTAGCCGAAACACAACTTACTCCGATAAAAAGCGGAATTCAACGTAAAAATCCAACATGGCGCACACGTCTCCCTCGCAGCACTGACGTAGGAGGAGTATGGCGGCGACTGCCTCTCATCCTCATTTTCTGTTCTATTAAGTTTCAGTGTCACCATAGTAGGACTGGGTGATTTGGCTGAAATCAATATCTCAGTAGTAATAAGAATATTAATCAATATCCGTGTATGTATCACCATGTGTATATTCACTGCAGGTAACAGTGTTCTACTGTTGTGCTTTACACCAGACTAAACTCTGTAAACCAAAACCTTCAAAAAAGAAAAACAAACCCCACTTTAATATTTTCTTTATAATAATTCATATATATTAATTCATCATGGTATACAGCCACCGAAATCAATATACTGTATTATAACACAAGATCACCCAGCCCTTTTGCCAAAGTCAGAATGAAATGTTTCGTTCTACACCGAGGAAAGTGCCATAGTTGTGAAATATAATAAACCAAAATGTTCACTTAGCCAGAGGCTCAGTTTAAAGCTTTCCCTCTCAGGACCAGAAACAAAAATCAAAGAGTTTTAACAGCTTTTTAGGGATCCACGGGAACCACGATGCGTTTAACTTTAATGAGGATCGTAGAGGACATCTGACACAAAGTCATCGTCCCGACAGACTAAACGACCACGGTTTCCTGTTTCAACATGTCAGACCTCAACCCTCGTCCAGCACCTTTGGGACAGCTTTCTTAAGGACTCCCCCGCCCAGAGACTGGTTTCTCCTCAGGCGCCTCCATACCAGGACCAGGACCAGGACCAGCAGACTGAGAAACAGCTTTTTTCCCCCCAGAGCTGTCTTCCTGCTTAACTTTAAATGCTGCTATATTGTTTTTGCCACACGTACCACATTTATTTATACACATACTGCATCATTTGCACTCCAGTACTACGTACAGTACTGCAGCAACTCATCTACTGCACTGTTAAAACTATTCCCATAAAAAAGGTTTCAGCCGTGGTCGACTGGACGCTGTTTTCAGAATCAAGACGTTTCGGCTCCCATCCGGAAGTCGTTCTCAATTGTGAAAAAATGGACGGGAACTCAAAAATTTAAGCTACTCTGTGTTGCTTAAGCCCCGCCCTCAGGGAGGAGTCTACCTGAGTACCTGTTGATTAGCTAGTTTCACCTGAAACTGACCTAATAGTTCCCATGATGGCCCAGTAATCAGTAATCAGGCCTATTGTTTTCTGGCTGCACCTCCCTCATCACTGTTAAGTACCTGATTAGCATGTGATCGGCTTGACCACGGTGTTAATACACTGTGGTAAACGTTGGGCAGATTGAATCTCAGACCACCATTTCTGTTCAAAGAGGGGTTTTCCTTTTTCACAAAATGGCTTCCTTGACTCCTCTTTCAAACCAACTCTTCTCTCTACTTAGACTCTTCACCTCGCCGTCTTCAAATGTGCGGTTTGTAGCTTTTAGATGCAAACGCACGGCGCTCTGCGATCCCGAGTTAGCGTGTCGTCTGTGCTGATAAAGTCTTTAGTGAAGTGGCTGTTTGGTCTCGCCTATGTACCGTAGAAAACCCCTCTTTGAACAGAAATGGTGGTCTGAGATTCAATCTGCCCAAAGTTTACCACAGTGTATTAACACCGTGGTCAAGCCGATCACATGCTAATCAGGTACTTAACAGTGATGAGGGAGGTGCAGCCAGAAAACAACAGGTCTGATTACTGATTACTGGGCCATCATGGAAACTATTAGGTCAGTTTCAGGTGAAACTAGCTAATCAACAGATACTCAGGTAGACTCCTCCCTGAGGGCGGGGCTTAAGCAACTCAGAGTAGCTTAAATTTCTGAGTTTTCAGACCATTTTCACAATTGAGAATGACTTCCGGATGGGAGCCGAAACGTCTCGATTCTGAAAACAGCGTCCAGACGACCACGACTGAAACCTTTTCTACGATGTAACACTCCTGGACGAATGAGGGACGACACCGTCTTATTTCCATAAACTTCACTGCTTTACATTCACTGCACTACTACTGTTCTTATTGAACATATCCATCAGTATACTTCTGTTTATAGTAACGCCATCTGTGTATAATGTCCATAGCACCACTTGTAAAATGTTTTAATAATCCTGCTCTATCCTGACGCACACTTTATATCCTGCTCTCGCTTATTGCACTTCTGGTTCGACCCGAACTGCATTTCGTTGCCTCGTACTCGTACATGTGTAATGACAAAAAAAGTCGAATCTAAAAATGAATGAATGAACACACACGAGTGGACTATTCGGGTGTCTACATACTTTTGGCCGTGTAGTGTATCTGACTTCCCTTTTGAGACAGTCACCCAACATGATGGCGTAATTAAGAGCACATGTATTTATTAAACAACTGACAAACACACATTTCCGTCACGGCGGCGTCCGTCTCTCGCTCTACTGCTTCTTCTTCACCACGTGAGCACAGTCATATTTGCCTCTGACCACTTTGAGTTTGACCCCGGGCAGGTCCTGCGTCCTCCCGCCCTCCACCAGCACCACGTTGTGCTCCTGCAGGTTGTGCCCCTCCCCGGGGATGAACACCACCGCCTCCTTCCCGTTGGACAGCCGCACCCGAGCGCACTTCCTGTTCGCAGAGTTGGGCTTCTTGGGCTTTCGGATCATGGTCTTCAGTATCACCGCCTTCAGCTGGGGACGGCCGAACGTGGCGCCGACAGATTTAGGAGGCGGTTTGGGCTTCCCCTGGCGGTGCATCTGGTTGAGGGTGGCCATCGTCCTGGAGAGGATGGGACCTGTCCAGGCAGAGGCATGCTGGGATGCTGCAGAGAGGGACAAGTCCTTTACACGTTAAACATTTGGGGGGGGGGGGGTCTGCACCCGAAGGAGCCTCATAGAAAGTGTGCAGGTGTGTAAACTTACCTGAAACAGTGATGTCAGCACTGGTCTCAGGCTCCACAACGAAGACATTCCTGAATGAAACCAGAGGAGATTATGAAGCTCAGGTAAACTTCATCACCTTCTGGAGAACTTCACAGCGCCTGTGAGTTACTGACTGCGATGCTCAGACATCATTTATTTTACTTTGTGTCACTACGAAACCGCAAAACTCACCACAGGGTTTCCAAGAGTTTGGAACAAACTGTTTTAGGATCAGCTAAGGCGTCAATAAGTAAAGGCATTGATTTAATAGGACTATAATGTGTCTGATAGGCCCCCGAAATACCCAGAAACCTACAAAAACACACATCAGCTCACACCATCCCCACTGCGATACATTCTGTTGACTTTTGCACCAAACTCTGTTTAAAACCTGCCTAACTTTTCTGGACTGTGCCCATGCTGGTGGAACACAACTAAAAAACCAATCCGCTGTCCACATCGGTGATACGGTGTTTAAATTATAACATGACTGGAATTAAGATGTTCTGGATGTGACACATGCATGCCGAAGTAAAAGGTGACCCCTGGTGATTTTTATAATGTCTCTCAAGTGTGCTCGGTTACTTGTCTTCGGCTTTCTGATGAGCGAGCAGGTGTGAAATGACAGTTTTGTGAATGGAGTCTGGTGTCACCTTCGTTCCACTAATAGAAACTTAACCAAACGGGGATGCTGCAGGCTACAGCTTGTACGCAGCTTTTATTAAACTTAACGAAAAGTTAAGAGAACACGTCAGTGCGTGCTAATGCTAACTTGTGCTTGTGCTCAGCGTTTCATTCAACATGGCTAATAGCTAACGTAGCTAACTGACAGAACACAACACAGAGGTTATCTGAACCCTTTTCGCTCCACATACCGGCTCAGAGAATCCCGAACCAACCGTCAGGCTGTCAGAGAATATCCGGTTGGATAAAACGGAATTTATAATTCGTAAATTTGAAGATATTTATCGCATTTTGCCTGAAAAACCACCCAAGGACTTCACATCATAGCGTGAGCAACATGAACTCCCGTGTCCCGGAAGTAATTCATTTCCGTGCTTCCGGATTCCGTGCTCCCACCAAAATAAGAGACGTGCATTTAATTAAAAGTAATATTGGCACATGTTTAAAGCTGGTATTGAATCATTTAAACACTTTTTTAATGGTTTTACTTGATAAACAAAATGTCACGGATCCAATGCAGCGATAATATTCCTAGAATCTTAATGCAGGTTGATTATCTTGTAAACAACAGGGTGAATGCTGGTAAAGCGGGACACTTTCTGATGATTTACCTTCTGCGTCAGTTTTAATTATGATCCAAATGTCTTAACTCCTCATATGATACCGTTCTAAATAGCTTAAGAGCTCTACTATAGTGTACGGGAGAAAAACGACTCTTCCTCCAACACACAGTGACCAAAAAACACTTTTTCCCCCAGTCGCTACTAAACTGGGACACTTAAAACACATTCAAGTGTAGGCCTAATGAATTAAATACACAATAATTATATAAACAATAATAATAATCATCACTTTTTTTTTTTTTTAAAGGAGGGGTGCAGGTACAGCAGATTCACCCCCCTCCCTCCCTCGTCCACAGTATTTTGTGTTGAGTTTAATTTATTTCAGTTAAAATTTTAAAAAGAGGAACCTTCAGGAGCATCTTCTCACAGGCTAAATGAGGCGATTCTCCTCGCAGCATCGCAAGCTCGCAAACACAAGTAAACCTTTGTTGAAGTATCTTCTAGCTAAATTTCACGAGGGACCCGTGGAAGGGAACCACGACTGCAACGGCCGTCCCAGTTTGGGTCTTAAGTTTGGATTAATACGAATACGTGCAAAACATTCTGTGACCGTAAACTTTCTCTGAAACATTTAAAAATTCATTTCCTAAAATCTAAATAAAAGACACATCAGCAGAAATAATAATCATCACTTTTTTTTTTTAAAGGAGGGGTGCAGGTACAGCAGATTCACCCCTCCCTCCCTCGTCCACAGTATTTTGTGTTGAGTTTAATTTATTTCAGTTAAAATTTTAAAAGAGGAACCTTCAGGAGCATCTTCTCACAGGCTAAATGAGGCGATTCTCCTCGCAAACACAAGTAAACCTTTGTTGAAGTATCTTCTAGCTAAATTTCACGAGGGACCCGTGGAAGGAACCACGACTGCAACGGCCGTCCCAGTTTGGGTCTTAAGTTTGGATTAATACGAATACGTGCAAAACATTCTGTGACCGTAAACTTTCTCTGAAACATTTAAAAATTCATTTCCTAAAATCTAAATAAAAGACACATCAGCAGAAATAATAATCATCACTTTTTTTTTTTTTAAAGGAGGGGTGCAGGTACAGCAGATTCACCCCCCTCCCTCCCTCGTCCACAGTATTTTGTGTTGAGTTTAATTTATTTCAGTTAAATTTTAAAAAGAGGAACCTTCGTGAGCATCTTCTCACAGGCTAAATGAGGCGATTCTCCTCGCAAACACAAGTAAACCTTTGTTGAAGTATCTTCTAGCTAAATTTCACGAGGGACCCGTGGAAGGGAACCACGACTGCAACGGCCGTCCCAGTTTGGGTCTTAAGTTTGGATTAATACGAATACGTGCAAAACATTTACGCGACCGTAAACTTTCTCTGAAACATTTAAAAATTCATTTCCTAAAATCTAAATAAAAGACACATCAGCAGAAATAATAATCAAACAAAGTCATTCCTTAGAAAAGTACTTTCAGTAGCACGCTCATTCCACAGCGTCCTCGAGTATATCGTCATTTCTTCGGTTTCATTTCTTCCGATTCACGTCGTATTTTATTCGTTTTGGCTACAGAGGCTCAAACTAACTAATCTGTGCCCATAAACTCATTATTTGTGGCTCAAATTAACGCACACTGCAAACTACGTCAACGACGTGTTTAACGTTTTGTTAATTCGTCCTCAACAAACTGATCTGAGAGCATGAATGAAGTTTCAAGAGCACGGATTAGTGTTCATGAGTGATTTGCCATCAGTGTAGTTTCTCCACCAGAGGACCCCAACCAGCCAGTCCTCCTCCTGCACGCGTTTCCTCTTGCAAAACCGGAAAAGTACCGTTGATAGAGCGTGAATCTACAGTTTACGGATGAGGCAGCAGAACACGTCACCTGTATCAGATCACAACACGGTCACATGGAGACGTTTTCAAAAGGTCACAACTGGTTTGGGCTCCAACGCTCTCTGATCTTTAGCACCGTGCGTTGGCAGCTGTGAGCCGTTTCTATGGTTTTAGTTGGTCTTTAATAGTTTAATGTGTTTGTTGGTTTGGACGGCCGTCACATTCGGGGATCTATTGGCAGTTTGTGTCTCACCCCAAACGGTGAAACTGCTATCACCGTATACACAGTAATAAATACAGTGTAAAAAAAAAAAAAAAGGAATAAGAGGCTGTGCACATCATCCTCCTCCTCCTCCTCCTCCAGGGTCTGGCTCTTATTTTATAATTTCACTCTCTGTTTAGCACTATTTCTGTTTAGAAAGATCAGAATCAGAATCACAAATACTTTATTGATCCCCGAGGGGAAACTCTTTCGTTACAGATGCTATATAAATAAAGTTATTTTTATTAATTATACATTTTGGTTCTCTGACTTTACGGGTATTTTCCTGTTTGCCAAATAGGAAGTACTCAGACCCGTTACTGCAGTGAAAGCACTGACACACACTCTGCTGCAGTGAAAGTGTGAGAGTGTGATCAGGAAACAGCCCTTAAAGCATTAAAGCAGTGCAGCGTCCCTGCGGCTGCTGTGCTGTTATATATTCTGTCATCAGGTTATTATTCCTCGTGCATTAATGGAAAGCAGGATGTTGCTGCTGCAGCTGGTGGGGCCGGAGCTCATGTTGAACCGGTTTGTATCGGACTGCGGCTGATGAGGCTTTTCATTCTGGATCCATCTGCCGAGTCTTTTCTCTTATGTTCGATTATGAAAAGGTTTGTTTTACCCGGAAAAATACAAAAACCATTTCAGACACACAAATGAACCTTTGACATTCAAGTTTGACAAAAAACAAAACAAAACTGGGCAAACTAGGTTTTACCAGAGTTTGCTTCACAGGACGAGGACTGCCGTCTCCGTGACGTCAGGTGCTGATGAAGACCGTGAGATGTGGTTGAAAGTCCTCAAAACAATTAGTGAGTGGACCTTGAGTTTTTAAATGTGTTATTTTTCTTTTGACCTGCTGGTTTATGACCAGTTTTCATCCAAACGTCGCTCACAAACAGCTCTTTGAAACCTTCAGACTGACCTCTGACCGCCTGCAGCCTCATCACATTCCTCTTAACGTGGAAAACCTTGTGCGGAGCGTGATTCGTCAAATTTTTGCTGTCACGTTTCTAAATGTCTGAACTGAGCGAGACCTCGGAGCAGCTATCAGCCGGGTCCACTGATCACCCGATAAGGATCCATCTGCCGAGCGACGGTCCAAGCTTGACGTTATTAACAAACATCACAGTTATTACAGTCGTTCAGAGGAAAAGCAGCAGATCTGCACATCTGAGGAGCTGCAGCCAGGAAAATACAAAAACCATTTCAGACACACGAAAGAACCTTTGACATTGAAGTTTGACAAAAAAAACAACAACAAAAAACTGGGCAAACTAGGTTTTACCAGAGTTTGCTTCACAGGACGAGGACTGCCGTCTCCGTGACGTCAGGTGCTGATGAAGACCGTGAGATGTGGTTGAAAGTCCTCAAAACAATTAGTGAGTGGACCTTGAGTTTTTTTAAATGTGTTATTTTTCTTTTGACCTGCTGGTTTATGACCAGTTTTCATCCAAACGTCGCTCACAAACAGCTCTTTGAAACCTTCAGACTGACCTCTGACCGCCTGCAGCCTCATCACATTCCTCTTAACGTGGAAAACCTTGTGCGGAGCGTGATTCGGTCAAATTTTTGCTGTCACATTTCTAAATGTCTGAACTGAGCGAGACCTCGGAGCAGCTATCAGCCGGGTCCACTGATCACCCCGATAAGGATCCATCTGAGCTCCGCTTCCAGTCGAAGGTCCTGTCCTTCACGGCAGATCAGCAGATCTCTATCAGAGAACCGCAGTTACACATTAAACAGGGGGGGGGGGAGCTACAGGTGTGCAGGCAGGTGAGGTCTGGCTGAGCTGCGGTCAGTCGGCGTGAAGATGAAGATGAAGCTGGAGCTCTTCCTGCTCGTCACGGCGGTGGTGCGCGCTGCCGGCAAGCCGCTGAGCAAGGCGGCGGAGAGGAAGAAGCTGCTGCTCATCTCGTTCGACGGCTTCAGGTGGGACTACGACCGGGACGTGGACACGCCGAACCTGGACCGGCTGGTAGAGGACGGAGTCAAGGCCAAATACATCACCCCCCCGATGCTGACCATGACCTCCCCGTCCCACTTCACCACCATCACCGGTAACGCAGCACTGCATCATCATCATCATCATCATCTGTTGAAGAGACACCTGACTTCTACAGTTACAGTCATCTGAGCAGAGCTGACATTATTTACGCCAACACTACAGTTGAGCTGCAGTGAGTGGCAGCAGCTGCAGACGCAGTTTACGGCCACAACGATCTGAATATCATAAAACAACTGAACTCTCAATGCTGACGTTTAAATACCGCCGAAATATTCATCTGTGCTTCTCCCGAACGCTCCGGTCTGAACTTCATATCTTGAATTTTTTGGATCAGAATTGAACTTGTTGAATTTCAAAATAACGGTTTGAAATTGACTTTCAAAAAAAGTGGGAAATTAAGACCACATACATTTCAGATCGGTGGTTTTCAAAAAAAGGAAAATATCTCAGTGCTGCAAATTCAATGTTGTTTAACTTTAAGAATTCGTTGGCGTTTCAGTTTCACAAGTAGGTATTCAGTTGCTACAGTACATAATACATAATAATAGAATAAAATGAACGTGAGAATAGCTCCACTCTGTGCTGATACGCTGTATGATGATGGTGCCCAGCGACGCACCACGCATGCTGTTTGCTGAACATTACGATTGTCCTTGAACGTAAAAACAATAATTAACTTTACATAGAATATATTCGTAGATAGTAACAACAATAATACTAACAACAGTACAAAGTGCGTCTTGCTCAGCCTCTTGTTCTGACTGGACTGCAGATTCGTAAACTGCTTGACTTAAACGTCGGCAGTTACACAAGTAATCAGATACTCTAACGTCTATAATAACTGACTTGTTTTTATAGGCGAAGCCGGATGTTCCACCCTGCACCCTGTGTCAGTTTTACAGTGAAAAGTTTTATTAGGTTTGCATAATGAAGCAAACTGTAGGATATGATAAGAGATATAGATAAGTGGGAAAAAACAACACAGCGTATAAGAAGATAAACAAATGACTTAGGTCAACAATATATTGCACTTTGGTAAAAAGGCATCTAGTGTGTATCTACAGTAGTACTACTATATCCGCATGGTTACGTACCTGGTGACAAATTACTGACATCTCTCCTACATGTTCTTAATAATAAAGTTTGTTGAAGACTTTTTCCCGGATTGATGGAAACTGATGGTAAATGTAAGACCTAAACTGTCCGAACAACTTAAATCTGATGACCTTCGTCATTCATTTTAATAATATCTCTCAAACAGAGGGACTTGACTTTCTGTTAATTTTGAGCTTTTTCGTTGGGAGAAGTCTTACTTTGAAATGAAACCCTTCCTGTCTTGTTTCCTGTTTGTTAGGCAGGTGGGTGGAGGATCACGAAGTCGTCCACAACATGATGTTTAACGCCAAGACGAACCTAAAAGTTCCTCACAAACAGACTCTGAGCAGATCAGAGTGGTGGGACAACGGAGTTCTGCCGTTATGGATCACAGCTCAGAACCAGGTGAGTCATCGATCAGGGGAATTGATAACTGACTTAATATTACTGGTCCGAAGGATGAGCTACAGCAGCAAGATTAATTTTAAAGTGAGGAATGATCATAGTTTAGTTAAGCTTGTCTTAAAACAAGTTTTAAAACTCAAATGAATGAATGACCATAACATGTAGTTTATTCTGACTCAGTCCCACACACACCGTCCTGCTGCCCCAAATACTCACTAGAGCACCACATGTGGATTCATCCGCCGCTGAAAATAGTCCAACAAATGCACTATTTAGGAGGAAGTCAGAACGTATTGATGGACTAACACATTGTTGGTTTGGCACCTGGGATTTAATGATAAGAAAAATATAGACTAATAATATTTAGCTTGATAGCAATGTTTTGGCCTTAGCGGCTATAATCAATATTATTATATCAACAAATGATCACATGACTATTTAATGGGTGATTACTTAATGGAGGAAGCCAGGTTATCACATTTCTGATGAGTGTAATGACCTGAACAGCATTATTTCTGATTTTTCTTCAGCTGAAAGTTTTTAAAACATCCAACATTAGACGTCAGTTCTTTAAGGACGTCGACTGCTGGTGGTTCTTGATCTTACAGATAAATAGAGTTGTGTGTCATCGGCATAGCAGTGAAAAGTAAAAGAAAGTAAAGAAATGTTACGATCATTCAGCCAAGTGGGAGCGCGTAGATACAAAACTGAAGGGGACCTAAGATATAACCTTGAGGTACTCCGCAGTTCAGAGTGGCAGTAGACAATGTGAAAATACCATGAGCAACTGTCTGTTTGGCAGGTAGGAGATAAACCAATCATGAGCAGTGTCTGCAACTCCTGAAATGTTTCTCAAAAAATGCAGCTTAAAGTGGCTCTAATCAATATTTTTATAAATACCAATGTGAAAACAATGTGCAAGGTGTCTCTGGTAGTAATGAACTTATCATCCGACTCTGCAGTTCTACTCAGCTTTACAGAGTGTTTTAGTGAGCTCATTGTTTATCTGTCCGGCTGCAACTTCACTGTCCTGGTTCCCTCTCAGCTCTCATAGCGTCGTTTTCAGAGAAAAAGCTGTAAAAAAGCCGCTGAACTCGAGCTGCTCAGCAGCAAAACAGCAGACAGACTCAGTCAGAGAGCAGCTGGTGAACATAGCGGAGCATCTAGCAGCTAAAGAGCCAGATGTTTCCCTCAGCAGCTGCTGGAGACCAAACCCAGAGCTGACAGAGAAACCTGGACTGACGTCCATCAGGAGACACAAACACGCCTCCTGATGAAGGATCATGTTGCTCCGTGTCAACTTAAATGATGGTAATCTGTCGTGTGTTTACAGCTCGTTTCCTTTCCGTTTCTTGTGGTTTCAGGGTCTGAAAACTGCGTCCTTCCACTACCCGGGAGGTGGAGCCAACTACAGCGGCCAGGCTGTCAACCGAGCGCTGGTGGAGGAGTCTGGCCACCCGGACGACAATGAGACAGAGTGGCGTCAGAACATCGACAAGGTGATCAGCTGGTTCTCCGACGAAGACTTCCACCTGGTGACGCTGTACTACGGCGAGCCAGACAACGTGGGCCACGCCAAGGGGCCGGACCACCCGGACAGGAAGAAGATCATCCAGCAGATTGACCGCACCATCGGTTACCTGAGGGAGGCCATCAGTCGCCATCACCTGACCGACAGCCTGAACGTCATCATCACCTCCGACCACGGCATGACCACCGTGAAGAAGCGACCGCAGGTGGACGAGATCATCCTCAACAAATACCTGAACTTACTCAAGCTCACCAGCTTTGAGATCCTCGACTACGGCGGGTTCGGCATCCTGACGCCGCGGCCGGGGATGGAGCAGAAGGTATTCGACGCTCTGTCCAACGCGCCCAATCTGACTGTCTACAAGAAAAACGAGCTTCCTGAGAGCTTCCATCTCGCCAAAAGTGAGCGGTTACCTCCCATAGTCATCGTCGCAGATCTGGGATTCAACCTGAACTCTGTGAGTTTCCTGGAGTTTAGCCTAAAAACCTCACTTAGCAGATCAGGTTTTCACATTTTCAGATGTTGGTTTAGTCTTCACCCTCAGTTTGATTCTGATAAAGAATGTTTCCCAGACCGGACTCCGGAGACACTGCGGTGCGTGATCGAGGTCCTAACCGGTTAGGACCTCAAGGCGCCCTTTCGGTTTGATTCTCTGACAAAATACCAAACAAAAGCCACGACACAAACACAGCGTGATGCTTAATGGGTGAATAATGACAACAAATGAAAAAAAATCCAATTCAAAATGTTGACGCTTTTATTCAGAAAAGAAAACGTTGTCACGACTCAAACCACCTGAACACCAGCACTCTGAACTCAACCTTAGATGTCGAATAAAACCTTTACAGCTCCATCTGAAGGCGGCATCAGTCGTAGATCAGCAGCGCTACAAGCGACTGTCAGTGAGGTCAGAGGTCAAAGCAGCCACAAAACAAAAAAGGAAGAGGAAACTGCAGAAGACTGACACTGGACATTTTCTAATTCTGTTCCTTCATCTGTTTGTTCCCACCAGAGATTGATCGTCTACGTCAACAAAGGCGATCACGGCTTCCATAACGGAGAGATGGACATGAAGACCATCTTCAGGGCCTTCGGACCAGACTTCAAGAAGAACTTCCTGTCCGAGCCATTCGACAGCATCCACATCTACCCGCTGATGTGTAAACTGCTGCAGATCGAACCGGCGCCGCACAACGGGTCGCTGACCGTAACCGAGAACCTGCTGCAGCACAGCGGTGAGTCTGACTCTCAGCTGTTGTTATTAATACAGACAAGGTGTCCTCAGAACATTTGTAATAAATTATCAAAAATCAGACCTACATCATCACCTTTCTCAACAGTATGTCACGCTGGTCCATTTGTCTAGACAGAAAGGTGAAAAACAAAAACAATATTTATTTATCTAATTGTTTTTTTTAGCGGCCTTTAAGCCCGCAGACTTCCACGGGTTATCCTCCCTTAAATGCATCGTTATTTCATCAAACATTCCTGCCTCTGGTCTTTAGAGACGTGTACCGAATGAGCTACAAAATAAAATATTGCCTGTAAACTTTTCAAAACAGTAATATCGAATATAAACCCCTCAAACCAGAGCCAGTAAAAAGTTAGTTTGGAAAGTAACTAAGTACATTTACTCAAGTATTGTACTTAATCACAGTTTTGATGTACTTGTGCTACTTGAGTATTTCTATTTTATGCTACTTTATACTTCTACTCCACTACATTTATCTGACAGCTGCAGTTACTGGTTACTTTGCAGATTAAAATATCAAATTAAAAAAAACATGATAAGATTACAAAATACAATGCATTGTTCAAGATTAAACCAGCGGTTTAAACCTTTTAGTCTAGTGAGCTCTCCGTGTCTGGTCGGGGCCCTTTATCGTGTTTCGGTCTCTGAGTTGTAATCAGTTTCACCAAAGAGACATTTCCTCTAAACTTCTCACATGGTTTCATTCCAATAACTGTTCAAATGATCAATATTTCACTAAAAATAAACAAAGATTAGAGAAAAGTCCAAAAACTGAAAACAGATGTGTATCAGGACTTATTCTTTCTTCTCCCATTAATCATCTCACGACCCCTCAGATTTATCTGGTGACCCTTTGGAGGGGCCCGACCCCTAGGTTGGGAACCACTGGACTAAACTAGCTAACTGTATATTAAAGCAGCTAAAACTAGCTAACTGTATATTAAAGCAGCTAAAACTAGCTAACTGTGTATTAAAGCAGCTAAAACTAGCTAACTGTATATTAAAGCAGCTAAAACTAGCTAACTGTGTATTAAAGCAGCTAAAACTAGCTAACTGTGTATTAAAGCAGCTAAAACTGGCTAACTGTATATTAAAACTAGCTAACTGTATATTAAAACTAGCTAACTGTGTATTAAAGCAGTTAAAACTAGCTAAAACTAGCTAACTGTGTATTAAAGCAGCTAAAACTGGCTAACTGTGTATAAAGCAGCTAAAACTAGCTAACTGCGTATAAAGCAGCTAAAACTAGCTAACTGCGTATAAAGCAGCTAAAACTAGCTAACTGTGTATAAAGCAGCTAAAACTTCACCTTGAGCAGCTACAACAGTAAAATGCTCAGCTAACAAAACTTCATGGGAGCTGTAGTTTTTGTGTGCTAACAAATAAATAGCTGTTTATCAACATTGTGGAGGGTTTAAATTATAATATCAAGGTCTGTAGTCGATATTTATTTTTTCTTGGAATGATACAAACTCCAGGAACACGTCTCACTAAAGTAGCAACAGCAGTAATCTCAGTACTATGAATTTATCATAGTACCCCACGCGGTGCGAGTAAACAGTAAAACGTCTTGTTTGTCTTCAGGTGGATCACAGAGAGCTCGACTGTCTGTCGCTCTGCTGCTGTCGATGCCGCTCTTCACGTTCGCTGTGCTGTAACAGATCCAGGTTCAGACCTACGGATCCAGGATCCGCTTCCATCGCCTCATCTGAAACATCTGCTTTTAGGGTTTTAAATCTTGTCCACATCACTGTGCTCCGACTTCACAACAGTACATCTAGGTGAACTATTATGTGTAATATTTATACACAATACTAACCGTATCGTACGTTATGTTGCTGCGAGTAAACAGTAAAACGTCTTGTTTGTCTTCAGGTGGATCACAGAGAGCTCGACTGTCTGTCGCTCTGCTGCTGTCGATGCCGCTCTTCACGTTCGCTGTGCTGTAACAGATCCAGGTTCAGACCTACGGATCCAGGACCAGACCTACGGATCCAGGACCAGACCCACGGATCCAGGACCAGACCCACGGATCCAGGACCAGACCTACGGATCCAGGACCAGACCTACGGATCCAGGACCAGACCTACGGATCCAGGATCCGCTTCCATCGCCTCATCTGAAACATCTGCTTTTAGGGTTTTAAATCTTGTCCACATCACTGTGCTCCGACTTCACAACAGTACATCTAGGTGAACTATTATGTGTAATATTTATACACAATACTAACCGTATCGTACGTTATGTTGCTGCGAGTAAACAGTAAAACGTCTTGTTTGTCTTCAGGTGGATCACAGAGAGCTCGACTGTCTGTCGCTCTGCTGCTGTCGATGCCGCTCTTCACGTTCGCTGTGCTGTAACAGATCCAGGTTCAGACCTACGGATCCAGGATCCGCTTCCATCGCCTCATCTGAAACATCTGCTTTTAGGGTTTTAAATCTTGTCCACATCACTGTGCTCCGACTTCACAACAGTACATCTAGGTGAACTATTATGTGTAATATTTATACACAATACTAACCGTATCGTACGTTATGTTGCTGCGAGTAAACAGTAAAACGTCTTGTTTGTCTTCAGGTGGATCACAGAGAGCTCGACTGTCTGTCGCTCTGCTGCTGTCGATGCCGCTCTTCACGTTCGCTGTGCTGTAACAGATCCAGGTTCAGACCTACGGATCCAGGATCCGCTTCCATCGCCTCATCTGAAACATCTGCTTTTAGGGTTTTAAATCTTGTCCACATCACTGTGCTCCGACTTCACAACAGTACATCTAGGTGAACTATTATGTGTAATATTTATACACAATACTAACCGTATCGTACGTTATGTTGCTGCGAGTAAACAGTAAAACGTCTTGTTTGTCTTCAGGTGGATCACAGAGAGCTCGACTGTCTGTCGCTCTGCTGCTGTCGATGCCGCTCTTCACGTTCGCTGTGCTGTAACAGATCCAGGTTCAGACCTACGGATCCAGGACCAGACCTACGGATCCAGGACCAGACCCACGGATCCAGGACCAGACCCACGGATCCAGGACCAGACCTACGGATCCAGGATCCGCTTCCATCGCCTCATCTGAAACATCTGCTTTTAGGGTTTTAAATCTTGTCCACATCACTGTGCTCCGACTTCACAACAGTACATCTAGGTGAACTATTATGTGTAATATTTATACACAATACTAACTTCGTATCGTACGTTATGTTGCTGCGAGTAAACAGTAAAACGTCTTGTTTGTCTTCAGGTGGATCACAGAGAGCTCGACTGTCTGTCGCTCTGCTGCTGTCGATGCCGCTCTTCACGTTCGCTGTGCTGTAACAGATCCAGGTTCAGACCTACGGATCCAGGATCCGCTTCCATCGCCTCATCTGAAACATCTGCTTTTAGGGTTTTAAATCTTGTCCACATCACTGTGCTCCGACTTCACAACAGTACATCTAGGTGAACTATTATGTGTAATATTTATACACAATACTAACTTCGTATCGTGCGTTATGTTGCTGCGAGTAAACAGTAAAACGCCTTGTTTGTCTTCAGGTGGATCACAGAGAGCTCGACTGTCTGTCGCTCTGCTGCTGTCGATGCCGCTCTTCACGTTCGCTGTGCTGTAACAGATCCAGGTTCAGACCTACGGATCCAGGACCAGACCTACGGATCCAGGACCAGACCTACGGATCCAGGATCCGCTTCCATCGCCTCATCTGAAACATCTGCTTTAGGGTTTTAAATCTTGTCCACATCACTGTGCTCCGACTTCACAACAGTACATCTAGGTGAACTATTATGTGTAATATTTATACACAATACTAACTTCGTATCGTGCGTTATGTTGCTGCGAGTAAACAGTAAAACGCCTTGTTTGTCTTCAGGTGGATCACAGAGAGCTCGACTGTCTGTCGCTCTGCTGCTGTCGATGCCGCTCTTCACGTTCGCTGTGCTGTAACAGATCCAGGTTCAGACCCACGGATCCAGGATCCGCTTCCATCGCCTCATCTGAAACATCTGCTTTAGGGTTTTAAATCTTGTCCACATCACTGTGCTCCGACTTCACAACAGTACATCTAGGTGAACTATTATGTGTAATATTTATACACAATACTAACTTCGTATCGTGCGTTATGTTGCTGCGAGTAAACAGTAAAACGTCTTGTTTGTCTTCAGGTGGATCACAGAGAGCTCGACTGTCTGTCGCTCTGCTGCTGTCGATGCCGCTCTTCACGTTCGCTGTGCTGTAACAGATCCAGGTTCAGACCTACGGATCCAGGACCAGACCTACGGATCCAGGATCCGCTTCCATCGCCTCATCTGAAACATCTGCTTTTAGGGGTTTTAAATCTTGTCCACATCACTGTGCTCCGACTTCACAACAGTACATCTAGGTGAACTATTATGTGTAATATTTATACACAATACTAACTTCGTATCGTACGTTATGTTGCTGCGAGTAAGTTACTGGTGTATCCCGGTGCAGTCGATGCGTCTGATGAACGTCAGCCGTTAGTGCTGCCTTTGTGCAGATTTTCTGCCTGCAAGAACACAACGAACTGTACGAACGCCGTCTTAACTGCAGTTTTCCAGCGGTGGTTATATCTTTGTATATTTAAATTTGTTTAAAAAAAGGAAAACAAAGAAAAATGCAGCTTCCTCAGAATAAAAAAAACAAACAAATAAAATCAGGGTATATTCCTTGGATCTGTGGATTATCTCGAGTAACCGGGTCATGATTTCTGGAGAGAGACGTTGCTGTTGAGTTTTTAAAATGTATTTTTTTTTTTTAGCGAGTGCATTTTTTGACATATCTCCGAAACTCGGCAGCTCGCACCAAAACAATCCAGATGATAAAAACAGCTGAGAGGAGAAATATGTGTTTTTGATTTTGGGGGTGAACTGTTCCTTTAAGTTTGAGGTACTTGAGTATTTCCATGTTCGGCTAATTTGTAGTTCTACTACAATTTAGAGGCGAATGTTGTACTTTTTACTTCACTGCATTCATCTGACTACTGCGTTAAGTATTACTTTGAAGATCAAAGTTTTACACACAAAATATTTGCAAAAATATTGTAAAATATGATGCATTTTGTATTAATTATAGAGTAATTGTTGTGGATTCAACTATTCCACAGTATACAACATAAAATGCTGTTTAACTACATTTTGCTGCTAATACTTTTAAATGCAGTGGAGTAATGTTACCTTGGAGGTACAACTACTTTTACTTAAGTAAAAGGATCTGAATACTTCTTCCACAGTTTCAACACGTTGCGCCGGAGCTTTTATCAAATGCTATCATGCATTTTGTTGGATTTGTGTGTTATGAGTATATATTATCTTTTTTCCATATATATTACCGCTGCACAGTGAATATTTAGGCTTCAAGAAAGCCTGCAATAAAATGAGAACAGCAAATTAAAAACGTTTGCTTTTATGACTTCTATGATATTCCTCTTGTATTTTGTCCGCGGAGACGAGTGTCAGCAGATCTGCTAAGGAAAATGCAAATACATTCATACTTCATGCCAAAGTTATGATAGATAGATAGATAGATAGATAGATCGATAGATCGATAGATAGATCGATCCAAGATCCTATGGGACTTCCAGATCCAGACTGACAGAATGGTAATGGCGAACCAGCCTGACATGGTGGTGGTGGACAAGCAGCAGAGGAAAGCCGTCGTGGTTGACGTGGCGATACCAAGCGATGGCAACATCAGGAGAAAGGAACATGAGAAACTAGAGAAGTACCAAGGGCTCAGAGAAGAGCTGGAGAAGGCTTGGAAGGTGAAGGCGACGGCGGTGCCCGTGGTCATCGGAGCACTCGGGGCAGCGACCCCCAAACTGGAGGAGCGGCTACAGCAGATCCCTGGAAGACCACCAGACATCTCGGTCCAGAAGAGTGCAGGACTAGGAACAGCAAAGATACTGCGCAGAACCCTCAAGCTCCCAGGCCTCTGGTAGAGGACCCGAGCTCGAAGGACGAGACCACCCGCGGAGGGCGAAGGACAAAGTTTTCTCTATCTATCTATCTATCTATCTATCTATCTATCTATCTATCTATATCTATATCTATATATAAATAAAAAACTCCATCTGCTGAGGAAAATGTGGTTGATTCGAATGAACTTTACTGATAACGGCCTGAGAACAGAAACGCGGTAAATAAAAAATGAGGACAATTTAAATTTTTTCTTTTTGTTTTTAATTCAATGAAACATTTTAATATCTCGAGGCCTCGTTCACACAGAAGACACGTGAACAAGCTCGGTGCTTTGACCTTTCACTCTTCGACAAAAACATCCAGCCGCAACTCTTAACAGTCGCCTTTAATGCTTTAATTAAAATACATGCAGTACAAAAAGAGTTTCTCCCGAGTGAATTGGTCCTCAGACAGGAAGTTTTCACTGTTTCAACCAACTGTTTATTAAAGTGTCACATCTGACAGACTCTGATCGTCGTCGCCAAACTGATTTTATTGAAACTTTAAGAAGAAACTAATGAAGACAGCGGCTGTGACATCATTCGGTCGGCCACTGCAGGCAACAAGGTGAGGCACAACAGTGATCTCACACACACACACACACACAAATACACAAATACACAGCCACACACACACACACATACATAGAAACACTCACAGACACATATACAGTTTAAATCAGCATGATGGATTAAATAAAAACTCCTTCCTGCGTTGGACCTGTCGGAGGTGAAGAGCCTCGTCTGCTTCATGAAAGCAGAAACAGAAAATTTAAAACGATAAAATTAAAACTTCAGGTGTTTTTTTTTTTGTTTGTTTTTTTTTTTTTGTTTGTTTTTTTAAGATAGTCAGTCTGGAAAATTAGGCGTCCGCTGAGTCTGTGTGTGTTTCGGTTCGACGCTTAAGCAGCCAATCACAGCGCAGCAGAGGACCGCCTGAGTAAAAACCAACCAAAGAAACCTGAGGAAGCTGTTTCCAAAAGTGGCGGCCATATTTGCTCCCAGTGGCGGAGTCTCCGTGTGTTTCACCATAAAACGATGAGAAAATAAAACGTTCACCTTCGTCCGAGAAAACGCAGGATGAGAAGTACGGCACGGCGAGGTAAAGCCTGATTGGTCCTCCCACGACCTTTGACCTCAGCTGAGGGAAGACGGAGGGCTACAGTAACCCATCAGCAGCCTCGCCCTCCTCGTCCTCCAACAGCGCCGCCGGGTGGTGGAGAGCGGCAGTGGATCATAGCGACGTCTCGGCGTCCACGACTCTCCGACCGTCGTCGTTCTCCACGTTTATCTGGACGCTCGGCAGCTTCTCCATGCTGGAAGACACAACGGCAACAACGAGGCTGAGACATCTTATTGATTTATAATCAGTCTGTCAAAAATAGAAGTGCTGCACACATTGATCACTCCAGTTTCTTAGCACCCACCTAAAACGTACTAGCAACCACATAGTAACACATTATCAACCACCCCAACATCAACTGAACAACACCTTAGAGACTATTAATACCCTAGCAACCACCTCGTAACCCCCTGGCAACTACATTAACAACCTAGCAACCACGTAGTAATGCATTACCAACCATTAATACCATAGCAACCACCTCGTAATCCCCTGGCAACTACATTAACAACCTAGCAACCACGTAGTGATGCATTACCAACCATTAATACCATAGCAACCACATAGTAACACATTATCAACCACCCCAACATCAACTGAACAACACCTTGGAGACTATTAATACCCTAGCAACCACCTCGTAAATCCCCTGGCAACTACATCAACAACCTAGCAACCACGTAGTGATGCATTATCAACCATTAATACCATAGCAACCACATAGTAACACATTATCAACCACCCCAACATCAACTGAACAACACCTTGGAGACTATTAATACCCTAGCAACCACCTCGTAACCCCCTGGCAACTACATCAACAACCTAGCAACCACGTAGTAATGCATTACCAACCATTAATACCATAGCAACCACATAGTAACACATTATCAACCACCCCAACATCAACTGAACAACACCTTGGAGACTATTAATACCCTAGCAACCACCTCGTAACCCCCTGGCAACTACATCAACAACCTAGCAACCACGTAGTGATGCATTATCAACCATTAATACCATAGCAACCACATAGTAACACATTATCAACCACCCCAACATCAACTGAACAACACCTTGGAGACTATTAATACCCTAGCAACCACCTCGTAATCCCCTGGCAACTACATCAACAACCTAGCAACCACGTAGTGATGCATTACCAACCATTAATACCATAGCAACCACATAGTAACACATTATCAACCACCCCAACATCAACTGAACAACACCTTGGAGACTATTAATACCCTAGCAACCACCTCGAACCCCTGGCAACTACATCAACAACCTAGCAACCACGTGGTGATGCATTATCAACCATTAATACCATAGCAACCACATAGTAACACATTATCAACCACCCCAACATCAACTGAACAACACCTTGGAGACTATTAATACCCTAGCAACCACCTCGTAACCTCCTGGCAACTACATTAACACCCTAGCAATCACGTAGTAATGCATTACCAACCATTAATACCATAGCAACCACATAGTAACACATTATCAACCACCCCAACATCAACTGAACAACACCTTAGAGACTATTAATACCCTAGCAACCACCTCGTAACCCCCTGGCAACTACATTAACAACCTAGCAACCACGTAGTAATGCATTACCAACCATTAATACCATAGCAACCACCTCGTAACCTCCTGGCAACTACATTAACACCCTAGCAACCACGTAGTAATGCATTACCAACCATTAATACCATAGCAACCACATAGTAACACATTATCAACCACCCCAACATCAACTGAACAACACCTTAGAGACTATTAATACCCTAGCAACCACCTCGTAACCCCCTGGCAACTACATTAACAACCTAGCAACCACGTAGTGATTCATTACCAACCATTAATACCATAGCAACCACCTCGTAATCCCCTGGCAACTACATTAACAACCTAGCAACCACGTAGTGATGCATTTCCAACCATTAACAACCTAGCAACCACGTAGTGATGCATTACCAACCATTAATACCATAGCAACCACCTGGTAACCCTGTGAGGGAAATTCCTGTAATAATCAGTAGGTGCAGGAGGCGGATGTTTGAGATGTTGTGACGTACAAAGGACAAGAGAAGAACAATGTCTGTTAAGCTAAGAAGATGTCATGACCAAGTAAAGAAAGGTTGAACAACACCTTGAAATCATGTGCATCCTGTTGTTGGCTACAGTTAACGTGTGTTGTCTCAAAGTACTATAAGAACTGAGGAGAGTCACATGTGTTTAACGCTGACGATGGCTCTTGTTTGCAAGCAATAAAGATCGACTGAGAATCAGAATATTGCGTCATCTGGTATTTGAGTACCAACTCTCATCTGCACTAGACAAGAACTGATATTTCAGTTTCCACGACAACCCCTAGCAACCATGTAGTTAACGCATTACCAACCACCTGAAACGATATCACCAAGCAAAACCTTAGCAACCATCTACTAACCTCCAAAAAACCATGTAGTAATGCATTAACAAACACCATTACAACCACCCAACAACGTCTTTAATACAGCAATACTAGCAACCACTTGGTATCGCCCAAGCAACTCCCTTCAGTACCCTAGCAAACATGTAGAAATCCATTTACCGGCCACCCCCAAACGAATTAATAACCACAGAGCAACGCTTCAGCAACCATTAATCTGGTTGCCTGCCTAGCAAACACCTAGTAATCTCCAAGCAACTAGTTTCCCTGGCAACCACATAGTAGCACATTACTAAGCACCTTAAACACCATAACAACTACTGACCTACATCTTAGCAGACATTAATACCCTAGCAACCACCTTCAAAAACCTAGCAACCGAGTACTTAGTCATTACCAACCACCCCAAACACCATTACAACCACCGAGCAACACCTAAGCAACAATTCATACCCCAATAGCCCCCTAGCAACCACCTTCAACAACCTGGCTACCTATTAACATTTCAGCAAACACCCCCAAACATGCTACTAAGCGCTTAACACTTAAGCGGCTTTTCTGTCCTGTGACTCAGATCTGATGTAGAAATCTGTGCAAACTTTTATTTTCTAAAATCACACTCCTTACACAACGAGTCATTATCATTTCTCAAACAGTCGACCTGCAGTGTGCTTGATCTGGATTCCCCGCAGAGAGCCCGCTGGAGTTGCAACAGTCTTGTGCAATACACTTTAGTTCAGAGTGAGTGAACCAATCACAAAGAGCCTCAGCCTCTGGTGATGTCACCAAGTATCCAGTAAGGTTTACCTGTTGCTGCGTTTCAGAGCTTTGCTGCTGTCAGAGTTCATGGAAACTGATTTCCAAATGCCGCTTTTGGCCATTTCATCCGAGATGTTCACCTCTGATGGGTCCATGCTGCACGACACACACACACACACACACATATATTACTACCTGCTGCAGAGTCCGTTAACAGGGATCATTGTGTTCTCTTGTTTTCGACTCACCGTCCTTTCAGGTTTTTGATCGGGAAGTTGATGACATTTCCTCCATCGAACGGCTGATCGTCCTCCACCTCCTCCAGCATCCGCAGAGCGTCCTGGAAAGACAAAACCCCCCACACACACACACACAGTAGTGTCAGCGAGAAGCAGAGTCACGTTGTTTTTAAGATTTCAGTTTAGGGACTCACCTCCTTCTCCTTCTTCTTCTTGTCATCTTCCTTCTTCTTCTTGCTCTCCGGTATCAGGTCGTCCAGCCAGCTCAGCTCTCTCTTGGTGAGGCAGAAATCCAGAAGCTTCCGGATGAACACCAGGGCCAGAACCTGCAGAGGACAGCAAGAAGAGATGCATTGTTGCATTTGAGCATTAAGAAAACGTTCTCTCGGCCGTCTCTCCGTTTGCCTCACCATCATGGGGAAGACAACAGCGGCGGCCGAGGCCTTGATGATCCAGAGGACGATGAGGCAGGACAGCTGCACCACGGTGAAGACGTGGACCTTCCACAGAGGGACGTAGCGCAGGTAGATCAGGTCCGGCTGGTGTTTCGCCGGCATGCCGAACAGTTTGATCCGGTCGAACAGCTGCAGGACGGACAGACGAGACGTCAGAGACACCGAAACACAGACTGATGAAGCTGTAGCAGGACAGACGGACACGGAGACAGACCTGAATGCCTTTGAGCGAGGACACTCCCATGTAGAGGAAGACTCCGTACAGGACAGGCATCGGGATGAACTGAAGGAGAGCAGGAAAAACTTAAAAACTTAGATAGAAACATCTTCGCACTCTTCTACAGAGAACTGATGCAGTAGCTGGAACAGAAGCAATGAAAGGAGTTAAAGCGGAAGAAAATGCGCAAACACCGAATTAAGTTGAAGTGTCAGCCGAACTGTAAGCACACTGAGTGCAGTTGCAAGTGTCATTTGAAAAGCAAATATTGAAAAGTCAGTGTCAGTTTAAGTGTAAATGCTAGAGTAGAAGCACTGAAAGAAGTTAAAAATGGCAGGTTAAGCATGAACACTGTATGGAGTGTCACTTGGGGTGCTGAAAGGAGTAGAAGTGTCATCTGAAGTATGAACACTGAAAAGTTACTATCAATTGAAGTGTAAATGCTGTCAAATCAGTTTATTTTAAAGTGCGAATACTACAGTAGAAGCACTGAAAGAAGTTGAAGTGGCGGGTAAAGTATAAACACTGTATGTTGAAGTGTCAGCTGAAGTGTAAGCAGAAAGAGTGAGCACTGAAAGGGGTTGAAGTGTAAATACTGAAAGTTAATTGAAGTGAAAATGCTGACAAGTTTGTGTCACTTTCATATTGTACATATTGAAAAGTTAGTTTCAGTTGTAAATACTGTGGAAGTACTCTGAAGTGTAAATACTGAACACCTCGTATCACTTGAGGTGTACATTTCAAAAAGTTTGTGTCGAGCAGTGCTGAAAGCAGTTGAACCCTCCAGCCCCTCAGACAAACATGAGCACTCGGGGTGTTATCTATCTCTGTGAGGACCACAGGGGCGACGTTCACCTTGAGGGCGGAGGTCATGAAGACGGAGCAGCCCATCAGGACGAAGATCATGAAGCCAGTGACCCTCTGCTCTCTGATGCCAAGGAACTTTGGCTGCTCGCCCGGCGCCGCGCACTCCGACTCCAGCTTCAGACTGTTGACGTGGGAGATGGAGAGCACGGTCGCCGCCACGAACCACGGCAGGCCCATGATGGAGCACACGCCCAGCATCACCGCCACCACCAGCAGGTCCAGGTGGTACCCACAGCCTTTCTGCATCCAAAACACACACACAGGGAGGGAACGTTTATCACTGAGCTGCTCTGTCAGAGACAAACCCGTCTGCGTTCACCTCCTACGGTCAGTTGTCCTGACCTTGAGTTTGTTCTCCTTCCTGTTGACGATGACGGCGCTGATCTGCTGGTCCATGAAGATGAGGATGGTGCAGAGCAGAGCAGGGACAGCAGCGGCCAGCAGCGTCCACCAGGGGTTCGGACCCAGCGGGGAGATCAGCCACCCTCGAGTGTTCGATGTGGGCTGAAAAGACGCAGGCAAACAGCGGCGTTAGAACTTTATATCAACACGCTGTCCGTTTACAATGCTTCTGACGCGGAAGCCCGTTAGTGTCCCAGCTGATAGATGTTTTGCGCTTTCTGTAATATTGAATCCACTGAATCTGAACTTGCAGTTCAGATTCAGTGGATTCAATATTACAGAAGACTTTGGAGCGGCCTAGTCAAAGTCCTGACCTGAATCCTATTGAGATGCTGTGGCATGACCTTAAAAAGGCAGTTCATGCTCGAAAACCCTCCAATGTGGCTGAATTACAACAACTCTGCAAAGACGAGTGAGCCAAAACTCCTCCACAGCGCTGTAAAAGACTCACTGCAAGTTATCGCAAACGCTTGATTGCAGTTGTTGCTGCTAAGGGTGGAGCAACCAGTTATTAGGTTTAGGGGGCAATCACTTTTTCACACAGGGCCATGTAGGTTTGGATTTTTTCCCTTAATAACAACAACCTTCATTTAAAAACTGCATTTTGTGTTTACTTGTGTTATCTTTGACTAATATTTAAAATTTGTTTGTTGATCTGAAACATTTAAGTGTGACAAACATGCAAAAAAAAAAAAAAGAAATCAGGAACACTTTTGCACACCACTGTAGCTATATCACGGATTTATTGTCCTGGATGCAACCTCACATCTTTGGCTCCAATATTGGTAGTAGTCAAGTGTGTTTGTTGCGTCCAACAGTTTCATATTGTGGCTGCAATAAAAACTGCAGCCTCTAGGAGACACTTAGATTTGTTTATTGAAATGTTAGCAGCGTGGCTTAAATGATGGTAATGTCAGTTGTTCAGTCGGCCCGTTGGAAAATTTGTTATAGACATTCATCTTCACCAGAGGGTGAACTCAAATGACTTTAGCGCCACCAGCAGACGACGAGTTCCACTTGTTCAACACTTGAGTCTATCCTCAGTACTTTCTGACTCAGCTCCAAAACGATTGGTTCTTGCTGAAGAAACAGCAACATATGTAGTTTCACTTTTAAAAACACGCTCAGTAATTTTATTAAAAAACAGCTGCTCACTGTAGTTTTTAAACAAACGTTAATCAAAAAGGGAGGAAATGGTGCATTTGTTGGGGACTATTTTCAGCAGCGGATTAATCCGCATTTGGTGCTCTAGTGAGTATTTCGGGCCTCACACACACACACTTGTTTTTGTGTGTGATCGTACTAAAGCTTGAGGTCGTTGCTCTTCGTTTTTGAACCCTGCAGTAACAGAAGAAACTGACCTAAAAAAAACACCTGTACACATTAAAACTAAAACCCAAAGAAAGCAGCTGATAAGCAGCGTCCTCCGACCTCTGACCCGTTACCAACACTGAGCCAACAGCTGCTGAGGAGGCTCCTCATTTGACAAAACTAACTTTAACATCGGGAAACAAAATCTACTATTATAAACCTAGAATTGTATTAAAGAACAGTTACAGCATAATTAGATTTTCATATTTGACATCATCAGTCCCTTTAATGTTAATCCTGACACAAATGGACTACAAGTACCTGGGAGTACACTTGGATAATAAACTGGACTGGACTCAGGCTGTTTACAGGAAGGGCCAGAGCCGCCTCTGTTTCCTGAGGAGGCTGAGGTCCTTCAACATCTGCCGGACGATGCTGAGGATGTTTTATGAGTCTGTGGCGGCCGGTGCTGTCCTGTATGCTGTTGCATGCTGGGGCAGCAGGCTGAGGGCAGCGGACGCCAACAGACTCAACAAACTGATCCGTAAGGCCGGTGACATCGTGGGGGCGGAGCTGGACTCTCTGGCGGTGGTGTCAGAGAGGAGGACGCTGGCCAAACTACACGCCATCTTTGGACAGCGTCTCCCACCCGCTCCATGACATGCTGGTCAAGCAAAGGAGCGCCTTCAGCGGAAGACTCATCCCCCCACAATGCACCACAGAGCGCCACAGGAAGTCATTCCTGCCTGTGGCCATCAGACTCTTTAACTCCTCCCTCTAAGTGTCAGTCTGTCTGACCCGAAGTCACTAAACTGGACATTGATCATTAACATCTCTGCCATAATTAATAATAATTGTGCAATATCTGTGTTAATACTGCTGATCAATATTTAGTTTTCCCATGTTAGTTTTTCCTATTTATGGATATTGATATTATATACCTCCATTACTGCTGTGCAATATCTTAATAATCTCAAAAAGCTGCACTTAACTCGACAGTACATGCACCTCTGCTTATTACTTATATTATTACATTGTATTATTATACTGTATTATCATCATCATCAGCTGGTAAACCCACTTGGTACTTCACACTTAGTTTATCTTATACTTATACCCACCTGGTACTTAATTTACTTTCTGACCTGTTTTTATAGTTTTATAGTGTATCATATTGTTTGCTGGTACTTCCTCCTGTGTGCACTGACGTAAAGGCGAGCTGCTGTAACAAAGAGTTTCCCTTCAGGATCAATAAAGTATCTCTGATTCTGAAATGAGATTAGAATCGATATACGGTATACCACTTTACAGATTACAGACAGGAACACACAGGTCAGTCAGGTGTTACCTCAAAGCGGTCGGGTACGTTGAGTTTGGGCGAAGGAACTCCGACCAGATAATCCACCAACACCATGATCATGATGGTCAGAAAGACGGCAAAGTCACTGATGGTCGATCGAACCTGCAGACAACAAAACATTTTCCCTCTTCTCATATTTTCTTTACCCAATAAAGTGTGATCATTTCAAACCCAAGAGTTACTCATTTTGGGTGTCAGTGTATTTACGATCGTTCCTGACATTAAGAACGGTTCTTAAATTCTAATTACAGAAGAAAATGATGATCTCAAAGTCGTTTCACTTGAGCTTTAAATCGCTGTTGGACCCACCGGTGTTTCCCCCTTTTGACAAACTCATTGTTCAAACCTGCATCACTTTAATGCTTGTAGTGATGATCCCAAAGAGACCAAATACGTTGTGTTGAATTTTAGGGTAATGCATATTTTGAGGCTTGAGTTTGAATATTTAGCCCAATAAAAGTTTAACAAGCTGACACAGAATACGTCTGTGACACTGTTGTAAACAATGTTAAATCATTTTTTTTTTTCCCATCAATCAGATGCAAGTTTTAGCAGAACTGAATAAATGGTGACACATATTAAACTTCACATGTAGTTTAATGAAGAATATAATTCGCACAAGTCTCGGTAAAATCCAAAAAACAAATAATTAAAATTAAAAATTTCAGGTTTGTTATCTTGCGTGAATGTTTGGATTATCTATTATGTATGCCAAAAGGTTAGCTTCAACATCTTAACTTCATTTTAAAAAAAATGTATGAAACATTTGATAAAGTTTATACAATGTTTATCTTACGTGCAGATCGTAACGTTTTGTATACGAGACCATGAGAACATGAAGCTCGAGCTTGAACATTTTAAGATACAACTGTTACGCAGGAACAATTCAGCCGAGCATCTGAACAACACGATCTGCGAAGTGTTCATAAGGTTGTTTTTATGCAGCTCAGGGGAGTTCAGGGTGAAAAGTTTTGACAAAATTCAACAACAAGTCGATGTTGCAGTGACCTGCTGAGACCGCGAAGTGTTATTTTAAATCTCCTCATCCTCAGTGTGTGTGGAGGACGGACGGATACGGACCTTGGTGGGGAAGTATCTCTTGGTCTTGAACTGCTTGAGGAAGGAGGAGAGGAAGAAGGTGGTGAAGAAGAGGATGACGGACCAGAAGAGGACGTCGGGGACGTAGGGGCCGTGGGGGCCGCAGGCCGAGCCGACGAACTCGCCGTTTAATTCCACACAGTCCTGGAGACAGAAAGAGGGAGATGACTGAGCGTGCTGAGCCGCAGTTCCTCTAACGTCCACTAGACGCCGCTGCGATCCGACTGCATTGAAGCGAATGAGAAAACCTCCAACTTCTCTCGGAGGAGTCCGTACAGTTTCTACACAACAAGTTCAGCTCTCAGCAGATTCACGGAGCTTCTTCGCAGGTCAGTCTGAGGCGAGACGTTAAAAAAGATTGTTTAACGAACGAGAAATTAAAGCGTAAATCAAGGCTCGTTCCTCTCCGACTGTCAGTGGCGGCTGTTTGCTCTCTTTGTTCAAACCCTCTCTGACGTCACATCGTCACCAAACAAACACCGCCATGTTTTAATGACAACTGCCAAACTATCTGCCAACTTCTGCTTGTAGTTTTGTCCTGTGGAAATGTAACTTAAATGTCCTTTCATTTAGTACAAACTGTTTAACATCCCTGTAAATCTTCAACCTTTTCTCCAAAGTGTCCCGTGAGCCTGACAGACTTCAGCCAGATATTATTATCATCCTTATAAACCAACAAACAGCAGCACGCAGTCTGCTCCCACCAACGTTACTTTGGCAAGAAAGTTGTTCTTGCATTTGCTGCTGTTTCGCCCTCGTCAAGACAAAACATAAAATCAAACATCAAGTGATAAAAACTAAAGATACATCACTGACGAAAAGAACAGTCGAAGGGAACGCCAGAAGTCATTTTAAAGCCGTGTTTTCAGTTTTCTCAGATGTCCCTGCCCGTGTGTCACAAGAACACACACATGCTGTTTGTGTGCGTTTTATGGCTGCAGCTAACATTTCATTGATTTTCACTGTCGATTAATCTGCCGACTCTTTTCACAAGTAATCGATTAGTCTGTGAAACGTCAAAAAAAAAAAAGTGACGTCTTCCTATTGCTTCTTTTATCCAGCCGAAGACGCTTCATTTACTATCAGAAATAAAGAAAAGCAGCAAATGTTTGACATCTTTGCTTGAAAAATGACTGAAACGATCAATCGATTATCAAAATAGTTGCCAATGAATTTCTTTCGCCGACTAATCGACTAATCGTTGCAGCTCTGGCTTGATGAAGAGCAATAAAACACACATGCTGTTTGTGTGCGTTTATGGCTGCAGCTAACATTTCATTGATTTTCACTGTCGATTAATCTGCCGACTCTTTTCACAAGTAATCGATTAGTCTGTGAAACGTCAAAAAAAAAAAAGTGACGTCTTCCTATTGCTTCTTTTATCCAGCCGAAGACGCTTCATTTACTATCAGAAATAAAGAAAAGCAGCAAATGTTTGACATCTTTGCTTGAAAAATGACTGAAACGATCAATCGATTATCAAAATAGTTGCCAATGAATTTCTTTCGGCCGACTAATCGACTAATCGTTGCAGCTCTGGCTTGATGAAGAGCAATAAAACACACACATGCTGTTTGTGTGTGTTTGATGAAGAGTAAAAAGCTTCCAGCAGCTTCACGTCAGACCTTCGCACTCAGCTGTTCCCACTGGACGTTTTCTGAGGTCACGTTTCTGTCGCTCCACATCTGTAGGACTTCGGCTGAGGCGTTGGCAGGCGGAGAACACTGACACCTGCAACAGAGCAGAGGGGTGAGTCAGGAACACGTTACACTTCTGATCCATCGATCGATTCGCTGATTTGATTCATTGAACGCTTTAGATTTTAACGACCTTTACAATAGCGAGGTTTTTGTCTGTTGCCCTTTTTGCCACAACCATCGTCACAGGTGGGTGTTGCGACTGTGACCACACGGCTGTGACGTAGCGTTGCACTACAGTGGACGTGAAGCAGTGTAAAAGGCAAAGCACGTGGCAACCGCCGGTCAGCAGCACAAGCAGGATTATTGGCCTGCGTGTCCTTAACTGGCGGTTAGAGCTGAACGATTCAAGTTGAAAGAGCAATTTTAAACATGTTAACACGCTGCGTTTGGTCTCAACCAGCTTTAAAACACAACTGCAGCCGGCACATTTACTCAGCTGTAGCTGACAAAGTTCATTTCACGAGTTGTCCGAACTATAAAACGAAACCCGCGGACGTCGTTTGGTTAATATGCTCGGCCAAAGACGGCCTCGTCAAGTAAAGCTTCACTCGTACTTCTCCGTCGAGCGGTTACGTCGCACCTATGGAGGAACGAAAGACGGATGAAACCTTCGCGTCGTCGCTCTGTGCCACAGAGTGAATCAAAGACTGCGGGGAATATATTAAAGCACAATGCAACATCTGTTGTTGTGGCGACAGCAGGACACTGAGCTATACATCAGAACCTACGCCGTAGATGGCGGGACTGCTGTTCGTCCCAGCATGCTGCTGCCTTACGTGTAGAAGGTGAGGTTGTCCAGCTGGTTGTGCATGTTGATGGGGTAGACCTCCCCGAGGTGGACCAGCTTCTCCAGAGCCTCATAGATGAAGATGATGCAGATGAGGGAGGCGAAGGCCTCCTCGGTGAAGCGGGTAATGTAGCAGACCAGAGAGCTGGCGTCGGTGGCGACCAGCAGCAGGCAGAGGAAGGCCGTCCAGAGTCCGATGCTGGTCCGCAGGGACAGGTAGGACAGACCGAAGTCACTGAGGAGAGACAGGACGGGACAATTAGGCAGGACAAGAGGGGTCACATCAGTATTCTGAAAGGACCACTGGTTTTAAAAAGGTTTTAACACAACCTGACACAAAATCAACTCGCTGCGTTTGTAAAAGTAGCGCCACCTTCACGTGGTAATGCAGCTGCGAGCAGGAAACGGTTTTAATACAGACAACTGTCCCCGTGGATGCGTTCGTGGACCAGGGCTCGGTATCGTTTCGCGCTTTTCAATCTTTCGATACTTTATCTCTGAACATGTCTTTCTACAAAAACTCCTTTTCTCTCAAGTGTTAAATGCTGTCTGAACACAAACAGTCGTGCAAGAACTTTGTCCAAATAAAATACAGTCTGAAAGATTTAAATCAGGAACCATCTGATCTGAAACAACCAAGTATAAAAAGGTTTGATACCCGGAACTATGAAGTCAACTTCGACACCTGACATTTAAAAGTCAGCTGCTGAACCACAACATTTTTAATGCCACGAACAAACTCACAACGTTGCAAAAAACACCCTGAATCTGTGCGTGAATTTAAGGCTTTTCGGCAGGTGACTCTCAGATGTTGGATTGTGGAACTCAAATGCACCACCAAGGAGGCGTTTATATGTGTTGTCGCTGTGAACAGCCCCTGCTCGCAACTACACGACCAATCAATGATGACATAACTGACAGAAACATATCCGTGAGAGAAATGAAAGGGAGTGTGGAGGGAGGGAAGTCGATCTAAAAAAAAAATTAACGGATGAGTTGGAAAATGAGCAACAGGAATATGAAGTTTACAGGATTTGTAGTTAAGCGACTAAACATTAAACTAAACGTTGAACTCAAGGAGAAGATGACCGAAAGGCTGCGAAGGTTCAGATGTATTCTCACAGAATGAGACTCAGTATTTGGTTCAGCGCCTGTCGGCCTGTTCGTCACCTGCAGGCCACAGATCAGACATCCGGACTGAGCAGTGTGATCAGTAACTGAACACTGACCCGATCAATACTCCACCAATCAGTAACCAAATCAGAACACACTTGGTGTGGGCGGTCTGTGGTTCACATGATTCTGGTTTCAAACCAAACGCTGCTGAATGTGACGGTCAGCATTTATTGTTTAGGTAAGTGCTTCACAGTGTGATGAAACTTTCTATCTGATACAGTGACGAGGTCAAAGGTCAGAGTCAGATGGCTACTGTGGCAATGTGCCTTCTTCTTCCTGCGGCAATAAACTGAATTGCAGTTTACGACTATCGGAGAGCGAAGGCCCGGACACACCACGGTTTGAAACTGGGACATTTTCTGGCGAAATCAGTTCATTCGATCGGAATCGGTGCGATCCGAGGATCCACTCGAGGAGGCGAAATTAGCCTGCGCGAATGCTTCACGTAGAGCTCAACTTTGACCTGCGCTGTCGACCAATAGCAGGCCGTCTTAACAGTGCTGACCTTTGGGGGACGGAGAGCTGAAGAGTCCAAAATACAGGAAGCTATCGTAGCTTAGCTGCGTTTTATTTAACTTCCTCTAATGGAGTAAAATCTGTTCCACCAAAGACCAGTGGACTGCAGACAGTGACGAGACCCGAGTCTCAGTCCCGTTTCTGAATACTGGCAAGAAAACTGAAGTGGTGTTTTGATGCAGCTCTGCAGGACAGAGTCTCCCTGCTGACCTGGGTTCAGCCTGCAGCACTAATCAATCAGTCATCAGCGTTATCAGTGACCTCAGTCAACACTGACTCAGGACAAACAGCTCAACACGTCGGCCGAGGCCACAGAGACGGTCTCTATAAGAAGCAGCGGCCTCTCGGTCCTCCTCATCCTGTCTCATCATGTCTCGGTGTCTCCCCGTCCTGCTGCTGTTAAGCCTGACCTGCCTGACCTGCCTGGCCCGGCCCGGCCCGGCCCAGCCTGCGGACAGCCGGGCCGAGCTGAAGAAGGTTCAGGCCGCCCTGGAGGAGCTGCAGGCCGAGAGACGAGGTGGGGCGACTTCTGAATATTCATTCTACGATTCGAACGAGAACAAACAGAAAGGGTTCGTCCCAAATTGATACTTTCTTAAAAGAGTAACACCGAAGCCGCCGACAATCGATATTACGCTAACATTCAACATCTAAAAAACAGTCAGCGATGCACGTTGCAGAGTTTTAAGCTCAGCGACTGGATGTTTATTGCCAAAATGCGCCCTGGGAGTTCGTAGTTAACTTGTACGTCCGCAGTTTTGTACCTTTGACTTTTTAAGAACCAGATGTTTTCTATCGCAGCGGTTCGTCTTTTGTGCTGATGAGCCGCTGTGACCCGGAGGAAGCTCTCCACGCTTTCGTTAGTTCCCGCAGAGACTCCTGTAACGCGCTCTGTGTGGGAGTTAACCGAGCCGGTCTTCGCCGTTTGCAGCTTGCGCAGAACGCTGCGGCCCGCCTGCTCACTAACAGTCGGAAACACGAGCGCATCGCGCCCGTCCCGTACCCGCTGCACTGGCTCCCCGTCCAGTTCAGAGTTCACTTTAAAATTTTGACATTTGTTTTTAATGCGGTCAGCGGCCTCGCACCTTCCTATCTGCGTGAGGTCCTGAGCCCTCAGCGACCCGGCAGAGCTCTACGATCCGCTGGAGGTCCCCCGGTCCCGGGCAAGCAGCGGGGCGACCGCTCTTTTGCAGTGGCCGGTCCGAAACTCTGGAAGTCTCTGCCCGCTGACGTACGTTCATCACTGAGCTGCCTTTGTTCAAAGCCAAACTTAAAACCCACTTATTTAGAATAGCTTTTAACACTTAGCGGCCCTGCGACACTTCTCTTTATCTTACTGTTGTAACGTGCTCTGCCGACCCGTTTGTACTTTTATTATTATTTGTTCAGACGACTACGACTGAAACCTTTTCTACGATAGATCACTCCTGGACGAACGAGGGACCACGCCGTCTTATTTTGAAGAATTTTTTGGGCAGAAAACCGTGGATCTGGTTCGGGAACTCGAAAACACAGCCAGGAAATTAGCAGACCACAGGAACCATTAATCCGTTTTAATCTAAGATGCAGGCAGAGCGAGATTATTCCCAAGAGCCTACAGATTAAACCACCATTATTATTATTTTATTTTAATCTTGTTTTTAATGTTGTACAGCACTTTGGTTCAGTTTCGGTTGTTGGACGGTGCTGTAGAGATAAAGTTTGATTGATTGATTTTAGATTCAACCAGAAGAGTTTCACGCCCACCGAAGGCTCGGACAGACAGAGCGGTCAGTCACGTAAACATAAACGACTTCCTCCGCAGGTTCTCCCCGTGTGACCCGCAGAGGTGCACTGACCGCTGAACGGAGTTCTGTTTGTTCAAGTTAATTTTTAACGTTTCTCGTCTGTAACTGTTCGCAGCGATGAGTGGGCGTCTGGAGGCGGCCGAGAGGGAACTGAAGAGGGTCAAAGGTGAGAAGTCTCAAAAGGTAGCTGACACTTTAATCCCAGCATTTGTAAGCAGCGTAGAAACGTTGAATAACTGTTTATAACACTATAATGTAGCTGTAAGCAGATATGAGATATATCTATATAAGTGTTTAGTTATTTATTTGTGAACAAGTATAAGAGATAAAAGCATGACAACATCGTAAAACACTGTTGTAATAGTTTAAAATATGTCTTCACTGGGGAAAGTAGAATTGTTGACAAATACTGAACATTAATAATGTCCTTATATCTGCTGACAACTACATTATAAACCATTTATTAATTGTTTGTAATATGCTTATAGATGATAAACAGGGGGACTTGAAGTCAAGAGTTAGCATCTCAAACACATTATGTTAAAAAAGGACAGAACTTCTTCTGGATTTGGTGAAAAAAGTGATTTCCGAACCCCCAGATATTTTAAAACAGGAATGTCTTTTGTACAGAAACGCCTAAGGTTGCGTTCGCTGCCTCGCTTGGAGGAAACGGCCTCTCGAAGACGACGTCCGGCAACAAAGTCCTCGTCTACAGGGACGTCCTGACCAACGTGGGTGGGGCTTACAACGCTGAGACAGGTGCAATACAGTAGTAGTCAAGCTTCCATCCAGATGCAGCTCAAAGTTTTAATGAATTTCCAGAAATTTGGCAAAAGAAAATGCAAATGAATCCTCGTCTCCGCCATTAAGAGCTCGGACGATGGGAAACCATGATGGAAACGTGACGTTTCTGTTGGCTTCATGTGTTCGTGTGAGGAAGGCTCCAGCCTCCTCATCGCTCCGCACACAGCTGATGCTCTCAGCTCTTCAGGCTTCGTGACGTCAGCAGTTACTCACTCACACACACAGCGTCCACGCGTCAGACGACAGGAAGCTCTTTTTACAAACATTCAGACTTGTTTTAGACTTAACTTCTGGTTTCCACTCAGGTCAAACTGAAAGTGCCAACAGAAACAGGTAGATGGAAACACACCTAATGTTGTGGCAGTTCAATAAGAAAGAGATGAGTCCATTGTTTTTCCATTTCAGGACAATGTGACCTTGTTTTCACCTTCAGTTCCTCGTCTAAATCTTCCTCGTTGCTCTTCATTTTCCCTCCAGGTGCGTTCACGGCACCTGTTCGTGGAGTCTACTACGTCCGCTTCACGGCCAACGCCCCCACCGACTCCCCCATGAGCGCCGTTCTTTACAAAAACGGCGCCGAGATCCAGCTGATCGTCCACGAGCAGCCGTCCGGCGAGGGCAGCGACACGGCGTCCAACGGCGGCGCCCTGCTGCTGGAGGCGGGCGACGCGCTCTCCCTGCAGCTGTGGCACGACACTCAGATCTGGGACAACAGCAACCACCACAGCACCTTCAGCGGCTTCCTGCTGTTCCCCATGTGAGGGCCGACACGTGTTCAGACGTGCACTGATTGGCTGGCAGCTGTCTTTTAAAATCACATGAACAAACGAACTGATGTTACTGCCGCTACCATCACCATCACCTCCACCTACCTTATCTGTAACACCACCTTTCAAAACACAGTTAGACAGAGCTTCGCAGAAAAGAGGACTGATTTAAAAAAAAGCAAGCGGCCAGAAACATCAAAGCAGCAGCATTCATCGCATGTCACGACACGCACCGACTGCTAAAGACGGACATTTGTGTCTTTGTGTCACAGGGTGGACGAGTCTCCGACACAGTTTGAAGCCGAGCTGAAGACTCTTCAGGCTTCGGTGACGCAGCTTCAGACAGAAAACCTGGGTAAGATCCTCACCACTTATTTCATCTTCATGGTTATAGAGAATATTCATTTACATACTGAATATTTTAAATGTTAAACACTCTGGTTTGTCAGTGCGTTTTGTGCACGATGCATCCCGTATTTCACCTCCTCATTTTCCTTTATATATACACACATTTCTGCCCCGGAACATACTGTGTAACAACAACGACATATATATCAGATTCGGTAACAGTGCGGTTGTGTTTTCCTGAACTTGTTGCGGTCGAGGTCAGCTGTTTCTGTTAAACGGTAGAGTGAAATTAACGACTGCTCCCGAACAGACTTGATAACTGTACTAACTGCCTTTTCCTCAGAGAGTTTTGTGTGCAAATATCTTCTAAAAAGCATCTAAAAACATCTCATTAGTGATATAAATAAAACAAAGGATTAAATAAAATGTCAAAAAAAAAACTCTTTGATCTGGTCTGACTGGATTACTAACTGTTGCTGCGACTTCTGGGATTATTTTCCAGGACGACCCGAAATAAAATAAAAATGTGTGTGTTTGCAGGCGTCCGAGAGAGACTGGAGTCCACAGAGAGGGAGCTGAAGGCGATGAGAGGTCAGTCGCCCCCTCGAACATCATCAGCAGCAGCGGCATTAACGGCGATCCTCTCTGAACACGCGCCGCCGCTTCCTCCCCCAGCTGTCGCGATATCACGCCGTTGGGTTTTAATAGCAGCAATCGATGCATGTTGGGCAGAGGGGGCCCGCACTGAGGCACCAAACAAGGGCTTCTCTTCCTCTTCTGGCACCGTTAACGGTGGTGGAGGAGCGCCCTCTTGTGGCTATTATCCGTTCTTACAATAATGACAAATAAAACTAAAAATCTGAGCCAGTCTAGTCAATCTAATTCCTCGAGGTTTGATTAGATAGATATAGAGAGAGAGAGAGAGAGAGAGAGAGAGAGAGAGATAGAGAGAGAGAGAGAGATATATATAGAGAGAGATAGAGATATATAGAGAGAGATAGAGATATATATAGAGAGAGAGAGAGATATATATAGAGAGAGATAGAGATATATAGAGAGAGAGAGATAGAGAGATAGAGATAGAGATATATATAGAGAGATAGATAGAGATAGAGATATATATAGAGATAGATAGAGATAGAGAGAGAGATGGATAGAGAGAGATAGAGAGAGAGATAGAGAGAGAGAGAGATAGAGAGAGAGAGAGATAGAGAGAGAGATAGATAGAGATATATATAGAGAGAGATAGATAGAGATAGAGAGAGAGATGGATAGAGAGAGATAGATAGATAGATAGATAGATAAGATAAGATGGATGGATATAAATAAAAAAAGGGACCAAAGAAGAAAGAAACAAAGTTTCTCTCTCTTCGCAGATACTTCTGGTTTTATTTGTCCAGATTTTGGGATTTCTGCCTCCATCCCAATGCAGCAGAGGTGAGAACGTAATTTCATTTGCGCTGCTCACAGCAAAAGAAATTCAACAGCAGCAACATCTCTTCCAGAAACAGCGTCCCCGTTGCTTTGGATAATCCGCAAAAAATTAAATTAAAAACTGCTCACAGTGACGTCTGTTAAAGCGGCTTCTTTGTCAGTATTTGTTCTGTTGGGTTAAACTGGGCCTCAGTTCAGTTTTTCTGCTTCTTTTAAAAAGCTGTTAAAGGCTTTGAAATGTGACTGACTGTCACCGTTTCAGCTTTTGTTGTATATACACAGAGATAACGTTTAACTTTCAACTCAGAGCAAAAGGTGAACGTAGTATATTGTTACTTTCAAAACAGACCGGACGTTACAAAGACTTCAAAAACATTTAAAATCTTAAAAAAAAGTTTCAGTTGTTGACGGTTTTTGTTCTCCTTCAGACGTGCCGAAGGTGGCGTTTTCAGTTTCTCTCGGAGGTAACGGGCTCCAGAAGGCGACGACAGGAAGCGAAACGCTCCTCTACCGAGACGTGCTGACCAACATCGGACAGGCGTACAACTCCGAGACAGGTCAGTGAGTGCAACACACCCGTAACTTGTGTTTTTCTTGTGCTTCAGTTATTCTGTCCCTTCTCGCCTGCCATACATCGCTGTTTATTAACCCTTCCTCCTCCAGGTGCGTTCACAGCACCTGTTCGTGGAGTCTACTACGTCCGCTTCACGGCCAACGCCCCCACCGACTCCCCCATGAGCGCCGTTCTTTACAAAAACGGCGCCGAGATCCAGCTGATCGTCCACGAGCAGCCGTCCGGCGAGGGCAGCGACACGGCGTCCAACGGCGCCGCCCTGCTGCTGGAGGCGGGCGACACGCTCTCCCTGCAGCTGTGGCAGGACACTCAGATCTGGGACAACAGCAACCACCACAGCACCTTCAGCGGCTTCCTGCTGTTCCCCATGTGAGGGCCGACACGACGCGTTTTCACTGCAAATCAACATCTACATTTCCCGTTTAATAAAGTTTGACTGGTTCAACTTCCCCTAACTGTGTTTTAAAGTTCAAATTTGAAAAAAAACAAAAAACAAAAACAGATTGTTCCAGCTCTTTGAATTATTTTAAACCCAAAAGACTTTTTTTTTTTTTTATGGACTTCACCATTAAATCAAATTCTACATATTTTGTGCATCATTTTAAACAAAGTTTTCCAAAAATTCAGCCTGGCAGGTTTGGTATCTTTGGAAAGACTGGGACTTCCCACAGTGGTGGAAGAAGTATTCAGACCTTTTACTTAAGTCAAAGTACCAATACCAGAATGTAAAAATACTCCATTGTAAGTAAAAGTCCTGCATTCAAAATGCTACTTAAGAGAAAGTTCTGGTTCTGCAGTAAACGTCTCCTGTGACTGATTCTGATTCTTTCTGACATCATTAGATTATTAATACTGAAGCATCAACGTTAGAGCAGCGTTTTACTGTTGTAGCTGCTCGAGGTGGAGCTAGTTTTAATTACTTTATATACAGTTAGCTAGTTTTAACTGCTTTATATACAGTCAGCTAATACAGTTAGCTAGTTTTAACCGCTTTATATACAGTCAGCTAATACAGTTAGCTAGTTTTAACCGCTTTAAATACAGTCAGCTAATACAGTTAGCTAGTTTCAACTTCTTTATATACAGTCAGCTAATACAGTTAGCTAGTTTCAACCGCTTTGTATACAGTCAGCTAATACAGTTAGCTAGTTTCAACCGCTTTATATACAGTCAGCTAATACAGTTAGCTAGTTTCAACCGCTTTATATACAGTCAGCTAATACAGTTAGCTAGTTTTAACTGCTTTATATACAGTTAGCTAGTTTTAACTGCTTTATATACAGTTAGCTAGTTTTAACTGCTTTATATACAGTCAGCTAATACAGTTAGCTAGTTTCAACTGCTTTATATACAGTTAGCTAGTTTCAACCGCTTTATATACAGTCAGCTAATACAGTTAGCTAGTTTCAACCGCTTTATATACAGTCAGCTAATACAGTTAGCTAGTTTCAACCGCTTTATATACAGTCAGCTAATACAGTTAGCTAGTTTCAACCGCTTTATATACAGTCAGCTAATACAGTTAGCTAGTTTTAACTCCTTTATATACAGTTAGCTAGTTTTAACTCCTTTATATACAGTTAGCTAGTTTTAACTCCTTTATATACAGTTAGCTAGTTTTAACTCCTTTATATACAGTTAGCTAGTTTTAACTCCTTTATATAGAGTCAGCTAATACAGTTAGCTAGTTTCAACTGCTTTATATACAGTCAGCTAATACAGTTAGCTAGTTTAAACTGCTTTATATACAGTCAGCTAATACAGTTAGCTAGTTTTAACTGCTTTATATACAGTTAGCTAGTTTTAACTCCTTTATATACAGTCAGCTAATACAGTCAGCTAGTTTCAACTGCTTTATATAGTCAGCTAGTTTCAACTGCTTTATATACAGTCAGCTAATAAGGTTAGCTAGTTTTAACTGCTTTATATACAGTTAGCTAGTTTTAACTCCTTTATATACAGTCAGCTAATACAGTTAGCTAGTTTTAACTGCTTTAAATACAGTCAGCTAATACAGTTAGCTAGTTTCAACTGCTTTATATACAGTCAGCTAATACAGTTAGCTAGTTTTAACTGCTTTATATACAGTCAGCTAATACAGTTAGCTAGTTTCAACTGCTTTATATACAGTCAGCTAATACAGTTAGCTAGTTTCAACTGCTTTATATACAGTCAGCTAATACAGTTAGCTAGTTTTAACTGCTTTATATACAGTCAGCTAATACAGTTAGCTAGTTTCAACTGCTTTATATACAGTCAGCTAATACAGTTAGCTAGTTTCAACTGCTTTATATACAGTTAGCTAGTTTTAACTCCTTTATATACAGTCAGCTAATACAGTTAGCTAGTTTTAACTGCTTTAAATACAGTCAGCTAATACAGTTAGCTAGTTTTAACTGCTTTAAATACAGTCAGCTAATACAGTTAGCTAGTTTCAACTGCTTTATATACAGTCAGCTAATACAGTTAGCTAGTTTCAACTGCTTTATATACAGTCAGCTAATACAGTTAGTTTCAACTGCTTTATATACAGTCAGCTAATACAGTTAGCTAGTTTTAACTGCTTTATATACAGTCAGCTAATACAGTTAGCTAGTTTCAACTGCTTTATATACAGTCAGCTAATACAGTTAGCTAGTTTCAACTGCTTTATATACAGTTAGCTAGTTTTAACTCCTTTATATACAGTCAGCTAATACAGTTAGCTAGTTTTAACTGCTTTAAATACAGTTAGCTAGTTTTAACTGCTTTATATACAGTTAGCTAATACAGTTAGCTAGTTTCAACTGCTTTATATACAGTTAGCTAGTTTTAACTGCTTTATATACAGTCAGCTAATACAGTTAGCTAGTTTCAACTGCTTTATATACAGTCAGCTAATACAGTTAGCTAGTTTTAACTGCTTTATATACAGTTAGCTAGTTTTAACTCCTTTATATACAGTCAGCTAATACAGTTAGCTAGTTTTAACTGCTTTATATACAGTCAGCTAGTCTTAATATATACGGTTAGCTAGTTTAGTCCAGTGGTTCCCAACCTAGGGGTCGGGCCCCTCCAAAGGGTCACCAGATAAATCTGAGGGGTCGTGAGATGATTAATGGGAGAAGAAAGAAGACGAAACAAAGTTCTAATACACAAATCTGTTTTCTGTTTTCAGACTTTTCTCTAATCTTTGTTCATTTTTAGTCAAATATTGATCATTTGAACAGTTATTGAAATGAAACCATGTGAGAAGTTTAGAGGACGAATGTCTCTTTGGTGAAACTGAAAAACAACCCAGAGACACTGAAACATGCGACAAGGGGCCCCAAGTAGACTTTTTGTAAAAGACAAAAAGTTTGGGAACCAGTGGCTTAATATCGGAACAGTGCATTTTATAAGCTTAGCATATTTGTTTTGTATATAAAATCTTCTCTGAGAAGTAATTAGTATAGCTCTTAAAATACATGTAATGGAGTAATAAGTACGTTATTTCCCTCTGAGATGTAGTAAAGTATAAAGTATCAGAAAATGGAAATACTCAAGCAGTACTTGAGTAAATGTACTTTGTTACTTTCCACCACTAGAGTTTAGAAATATTTTTTTAGTTTAAATAATATTGAGACAAACAACATGAGCTTATAATAAGAATCTGAGCTGAGCGCCACACAGACCGCACCAATATTTCCTACAAAAGTTTATCAGAACATAAATGTGACACACATTCACGCTTTCTTAAACCACCTGCGTATCAAACAGCAGCACCATCAGAAACGCCGAAGTGTCACGACGGCCGACAAACCCAGGCCGCACAAAGTGCGTTGTAACCCCGACTGACTGGATGAATTCACACGTGTGTGGAGTCAACTCTCTCGGCACTGTGGTGATAAAAAATAAAACCCTCAAACGTGAACGTACAATCCTGTTTCAAAACTGAAAAAACACAAATGAGGCGACGGACAGCTCCGAACAGTTCATTCAGCCGTCAGACACAGATTATATTAGAAAACAAAAGATGTGGAAACGCAAACAGGATTTCTAAAGCGAGCAGAGAGACATTTCCAACGTCAGGCTGATATCTGACGGTCAATATTGGATTTATTTTAAAAACAAACCTTTTCTTTTCTCGACTTACATTTTTTTGCGAAAGTCAGAATTGATTCAGTTTCACCTTTTTCCTGTCTGAAATTAACAAAACATTCACTGCATTTGTCTTTGTCATGTTGGCGGATCTAAAAAGCTGAAGCTGATTCTGCTGCTGAAATTAAAAAAAATAAAATGCATCAAAGTATGTTCAGCAAATGAGACTAGGACCGCAACTACAGATTATTTTCATTATATTAGGAGTCTGCCTATGACTTTGGTCTATAAAATGACAGAAAATAGTGAAAAATGCGTGTTACAATTTCCTAAAGCCCGAGATGATGTCTTCAAAAATGTCTTATTTTGTCCAGCTAAGTCTAAAACCCAAAAATATTCAGTTTACTATCATAAAAGGACAAAGAAAAGCTGCAAATCCTCACATCTGAGAAGCTGGAGCACGGGAACCTTTGACTTAGTTGCCGATTAATTTCGCGTTGGTCGACTCCGACAGTTAAAACATCGTCACTGATTATAATTATTCTGATCTTTCGATGCTGCTCGTCTCACCGCATTATGGGAGAAAATGACTGCTGACGCTGACGGCGTCTCTGACGCATTTTCCTGGAAATAAATGTTTTAAAAAGGCAGTATGATATAACCTGGTGGGAAATGGAGCACGTTAAAAAAAATATATACACTTTATATAAGTGTTACAAAACGTTTTTGTAATCACAAAAAAAAAAAAAAAAAGCCTTTTTAATCCTCAGACAAAACAATAAAAACATGAGAAAACTCCTCTAAAAAGCTCATGAAAACAAACGCACAATCCCCCCAAAGCCAATTACATCTCTAATCCAAATTCCCACAAATCACGATAATCTGCGACCTCTTTGGCTGCAAGAAGGATAACTAAGCCTCACTGGTTGGTTTGAGCTCTTACTTAAACTACATTTTTTTTTTTAAAACACACCTCATCTCATTATCTGGGTCATTACTGACATCACCGAGGCTCCAGTTTTAATTCCCTCCGCCGTCACCTGCAGGGGGCGTCGGAGCTCCACGCAGAGGCCATCTAAAGCCGGGCCACAGCTCATAAACAACACCTGACTAATGTTTAATAAAGCAGCTACTAAATGGCAGCAGTGGAAGAAGTATTCAGATCCTTCGCTTAAGTTAAAGTACCAACACAACGATCTAAAAACAGCCAAGTCCTGCATTCAAAATCCGACTGAAGTAGAAGTACACAAGTTTTATCAGCTTCAGTATCAGCACTAAAAGTAAAACGGATCAATCTGAGGGCTCGTGAGGCGATTCCGCCTTTTGGAAACGCTGCCGTGTGCAGGTTTATCGAGCTCAGGTGCTGCCGCAGGAGGCGGAGCCCGACTCACCTGCAGAACTTGAAGAGGATCTTCTCAAAGACCAGAACTGGACCGGTGCTGCCCAGGATGGTGAGAGGCTGACCGGCGAACAGAGAGTAGGCCACGCCCGTCAGAGACGCCCCGAACAGAGACTCTATGGCGCTCTGCCAGAGAGAGAGAGAGAGAGAGGAAGACAGATCGAGGATTCACTAACGTGGGACGAAGAGGAATCGTGTTCAGCTCGTCCCACAGAGCTTCACATCCTTACTATGTTTCCTTTGGTGGCTTCTCCCAGCAGACCTCCGAACGTGATGACAGGCGACATGCAGGCGCAGTAGAGGAAGAGGACAGACGCCAAACACTGCAGGCTGAAGGCGTCTCGGATGTCACTCCACAGGAAGGGAACTTTCCTCCGAACGTCGTTCACCAAACCACCGAAGATCCTGACAGACAGACGGATTCGCTGTCACGGACACGTTTCGCTAACTGAACGATGTCGTGTTGAAATTATTCTTACATTCAGAATAACTGCGATGCAGAAACCTTAAGAACTGGTCTCAGTCTGATTTCTTACCCAGAAAAGAGATTTCCTACAAGCATATTTAGGAAATGTCTGATAATAAGTTGATAAAAAGGTACGAGGTCTGTCTAACGAAGTCATCTTAAGTGATGCTGCAGACAGTCACACTTGGGTCCTGATGTTTTACTAAGAATGTTTTGACTCGAGTCAACGTTTGACTAAAAAATCACTTCCTAAACTAGAAAATATAAAATCTATTAATAAATTAAAAACCGTAATTAGCATTTTGTAGTGTATTTCAGTGTGAGTGTGTTCTTCGCAGGGCTGCAAATATTGATTATCTTCATAATTTAATAATCTGTTGATCAGTCATTGGCGTATTTTTATTTATTCATTGGTTTATTTATCAGCGACAGTGCAGATTAATAAACTTTAACCAAGAGGCCTGTTTTTCATCTGTAGTCCTGATGAGTCACTCTGAAAACACAATATCATTAATAAGCAGAAGCAGAAGAAGAAGCAGAAGCAGAAGAAGCAGAAGAAGAATAAGCAGAAGAAGCAGAAGCAGAAGAAGAAGCAGAAGAAGAGGCAGAAGCAGAAGAAGCAGAAGCAGAAGAAGAAGAAGCAGAAGAAGAAGCAGAAGAAGAAGAAGAAGCAGAAGAAGAGGAAGCAGAAGAAGAAGCAGAAGAAGAAGAAGCAGAAGAAGAGGAAGCAGAAGAAGAAGCAGAAGAAGAAGAAGCAGAAGAAGAGGAAGCAGAAGAAGAGGAAGCAGAAGAAGAATAAGCAGAAGAAGAATAAGCAGAAGAAGAAGAAGAAGCAGAAGAAGAGGAAGCAGAAGAAGAAGAAGCAGAAGAAGAAGAAGCAGAAGAAGAAGAAGAAGAAGAAGCAGAAGAAGAAGAAGAAGAAGGAAGAAGAAGCAGAAGAAGAAGAAGCAGAAGAAGAAGAAGCAGAAGAAGAAGAAGAAGAAGAAGAAGAAGAAGCAGAAGCAGAAGCAGAAGAAGCAGAAGAAGAGGAAGCAGAAGAAGAAGAAGCAGAAGAAGAAGAATAGTAAAGAAACGTCACACAGGACACGTTATATTACACTGTTAAAACACAGAAGCACATAATAAAAAAAGACACGCAAAGCAATAAAACAGGGAATATCGCTGTTAATAGAAATATGGAGTATAAAATGTCAGAAAATAGTGAAAAACACAGCTTGTCGAACTAACAGGCGGAAGAGATTCAGTTTACGAAGATAGAAAAGCAGCAAATCCTCAAACTGGATCAATCGCAGCCAGAGAGAAAGTTTTTACTGATTAAGCATTAATCAAAAGGTTCGATTGTCCAGTAGATGCACCGACGTGATCTTTTCACAGTCCTGTGCAGTGAGACAGGGTACAGACTGACCTCCCTGTCCTCTGCAGCTCTGGCCCTGTCTGGTGCTCCGCCTCCTTGACCGTGTCAGAGGTGTGGGCGGAGCCATTAGGGACCGACGCCATCTTCCTCTTCTCCTGCAGAGAGACAGAGGACGAAGATACAGAGCTGAGCTCAGGCCGGACAGACAGCGATGGTCTCTGAAATAAAACTACAGCCACGTCCTGACAGGCGGAGGCAGGTTAAAGTCCCGTGTTGCCACAGTGGCGGAACTCACCTGAGACGGGACGCTCTTTGGGGGTTCGATGCGGATGCTGGGGTCCCATTCCCCCGGAGGAAGGACAGTGACCTGATCCAGGAACTCATCGATCCCCGACAGCAAGTCGTTCCTGTCCTTCGCCTTGTAGGCGACGTCGTGGAAAATCTACCAGAGAGAGATGAAGTCTGTAAACAAGTAAACAAGCCACATCTCACCTGTAAAGTAATATTAGCTAAACGTAAAACCTTTGCACAGTTATTGCTAAGAAATCTGTCTTAGGTTCTACAGGATCTCCTGTTTTTGCTGTTACATGTCGAACACAGTCACTGAAATGCCATTAAAAGAACGCTTATAATGTAAACAAAGAAATCAATTTTACTTGAATAAACCTCCATTAAATGTTCTGTTTGATCTCAGAGCGGCATGCCAACAAAAGGACCGGCCAGGACAAAGACTAGCTGTTACTGTCAGCATGCGTTTCCTGCCATGACTTTTTATTAAAAAAAGAGTCCTCCACTGATTTATTATGTCGCTCCTGTAACACTGACGGACTCACAATGGACAGTTTAAAATAAATAAATAAATAAATAAATAAGACTGGTTCTGCTGCAGCGATTTTAGAGATATCTTCTTTTTATTCAACACATTCCTCTTCCTTGTCAAAACCTGGCGCCTACATTACCCACAATGCAACTCTTCCTCTCACAGTGCGGTCAGAGATTGTGGTCTGTCATGCTAGTAGCGGCTAACGTAGCCTGCAGCCTGCAGCAGAGATGAGCAGCGGACTGCAGAGGTCATGTGACCTCACTGCTTTCTGACTCCACACCGACAGATTAGTTTCATTTTCGAACTTGTAGCCTTCAGTCCCGACCGACGCCGACTCAAGTGACATCACTTTAGGACATTTATCAGACTTCGCACAGCTCCCTCTGAAGACACTAAAGGCTTTATGCTACTTTAAAAAACACCTGCAGAAGAACCCCCCCCCCCCCAACACCTGGAAACACACGCCGAGGTGGGAAATCAGCAGAGTTCCTGTGTAATAATTAATTTCAGACGAAATTTAGAGAGTGAATAACTTCCACATTCACGCAGACAGATTCAGCACAAACATCTCTGCTTCCACTGTCAACATATTAAATCAGCCAGCGTGTCAGTGTGTAGGCACTGAAATAATCTGATGTGAAACTACTGGATGAAGAATGTCATGTGACATTTTGCCTGCTCGTCATCATATTAAACCTTCAGCCCCCGATCTGAGACGTGAATCTGTCGCGGTTTAACCGATTCTTCTGTCGTCTCACCTCGTCTGTCATCAGAGTGGCCATGGAGCGTCCGATCTCGTGGTACTGCGGACCTTTTCCAAACGGACCGAGCAGCAGGAAGAGAAACCTGGACGGACAAGACGACAGTCAGCAAAAACAACCACACAAATCACAGCTCGATCCACAGTAACGTCCAGTTTAACGGCGCGACATCTGACCAAATTAAAAATCAGGAAAGTGACCAAAATGAGCAAAGAATAAATTAACTTAACTAAAGGAAGCAGAACCAGAAGTAAATGTTGTCAGAACAGTTTTTCACCAACTGGCAAAACCAATGTCCTTATTATCCGGCTGCCCGAATAAGTCCCTTAAGACTCTCCAGTTGATCCAGAATGCTGCGGCACGTGTACTGACAAGAACCAGGAAAAGTTTCAATATTAGCTTCTCTGCACTGGCTCCCTGTAAAATCCAGAATATAATTTAAAATCCTTCTCCTCACCTACAAAGCTCTTAATGGTCTGGCACCGTCGTATCTTAAAGAGCTCATAATACCTTATTACCCGACTAGATCACTGCGCTCCCAGGATGCAGGGTTACTTGTGGTTCCTAGAGTCTCCAAAAGTAGACCGGGAGCCAGAGCCTTCAGGTATCAAGCTCCTCTCCTGTGGAACCAGGTCCCAGTTTGGGTTCGGGAGGCAGACACCATCTCCACATTTAAGAGTAGGCTAAAGACTTTCCTCTGTGATAAAGCTTATAGTTAGGGCTGCCGGGAGACTTCCCATGATGCACCTCTCTCCTCCTCTCCCTCTCCGTCTGTATGCATTTTTATCCCATTACTGCATGTTACTAACTCGACATCTTCTCTCTCCCGTAGTTCTGTGCTTTCTCGTCTCTCTCCTCTGTCCTTCTGTCGCTTTCAGCAGGTATTTCTGCCTCCAGAGCTGCAGAGTCTGGATCTGTGGTTGTGGGCCACCTGCTGCCCCCGTGTTCCTGCAGAGTCTGGATCTGTGGTTGTGGGCCACCTGCTGCCCCCGTGTTCCTGCAGAGTCTGGATCTGTGGTTGTGGGCCACCTGCTGCCCCGTGTTCCTGCAGAGTCTGGATCTGTGGTTGTGGGCCACCTGCTGCCCCCGTGTTCCTGCAGAGTCTGGATCTGTGGTTGTGGGCCGCCTGCTGCCCCCGTGTTCCTGCAGAGTCTGGATCTGTGGTTGTGGGCCGCCTGCTGCCCCCGTGTTCCTGCAGAGTCTGGATCTGTGGTTGTGGGCCACCTGCTGCCCCCGTGTTCCTGCTCGACAACTGCTGCTACAGTTGTTGTTATTGGCTCTGCTACTGATGCTGACATTATTATTCCTATAGCTGTCATTCCTATTATTACTAATTTATTAATATTAATGTTACCACTACCATTACATTTCTACTATTTTAAAGATTCTAGGTGGTATTTGCTTTGTGCTTCCCTCTTTATCCCAAGTACAGTACTTTGTAAATGTACTTAGTTACACTCCACCACTGCAGGATGAATGTGTTCGCAAACAGCTTCCTGTTTACGCGTCCAACAGATACGGAGCAACGTTAGCATCAACTGCATGTTACGTCAACAAGACCTGAAACTAAAGGAGCTGCTTTCAGATTTGATACAAACTGAGACGAGATGGTTCGTCACCAGAGAGGTGTTGGTGTTGACATCAGTATAAGAATAAACAAGTTCTGCTGGGTTCTATGTAAACGTCACATCCTAAATACGATCAGAGACCAATTAAAACTTGCGCGTGGATGTTTATTCTTGACTTTGGGAAACTTCAATATTGTGAAGAGAATCTCAGCAGAGGTCGGGCTGTGGATTGGCCCCCGGGTCGATTAACTTAGCTATCTATGGTCAAATTCATCGACCAAGAGCCAGTCGATAGTCTGACAAAGATGAAGGAAGCCATCCACATCCACCAGAGTCCATCCATGAACCAAGACAGGGGTTAGGATGCTCCCCCCACGTGTGACCAGCTGTTATCATGTGACCGACGAGAGCCAGTTGTGGATAAAATAGGGCAGATTCAGTTGAAAGCGCCACATGTGAGCGGGCCTGCTCGTGATGCTAGCAGAGGTGAAGAAGCACTCAGATCTTCTACTTCAGTAAAAGTACCAACACCACAGTGCAGAAATACTCTGCTACAAGTAAAAGTTCCTGCATTCAAATACTCAAATTTTTACTTAAGTTAAAGTACAAAAGTATTCGCATCAAAATATACTTAAAAGTACCAAAAGTAAAAGTACTCGTTATGCAGAACGGCCCGTTTCAGAATAATATATATTATTGGATTATAATTATTGATGCTTTAATGTTGCAGCTGGTGACGGTGGAGCTCATTTTAAATGACTTGATATTCTGCTGGAAGTTTGTGAATTTCCCCCCAGGAATCAATAAAGTCTTATCTTAAATCAGTAATAACACATCATAATTTATTTGTTGATTATATTTTGTATTAATAATCTGAACCTGCAAAGTAACTAAAGCTGTCAGATAAATGTAGTGGAGTAAAAAATACAATATTTGCCTCTGAGACGTCGTGGAGTAGAAATAGAAAGTACTTGTACTTTACTTAAGTGCAGCACTTGAGTAAATGTACTTCGTTACATTCCATCTCTGGATATTAGAGCTCATGTAAACATACATCCAGCACCAGCTGCTACAACAGGTGTGTGTGTTGTTCACCTGGTGGGCACGGGGACCTCTGTGAGGCCGGTCAGCAAAATGGCGGGGGCCAGCCGGACGAAGGCGATGATCGGCCGCTCCAGGAAGTCGACTTCACCCACCAGGACGTTGGAGGCCTCTGCACCGGGAGGGATCTTCTTCATGAAGTTCATATCCACCTGAAACACACACACACAGGATCAACCACACTGTGACTCCGTAATCCACACTGCGGCCTGCAGGTGCTAGCAGCAGACTGCGAGTCTGGTTTCTGAGAGCAGACAGTTGTGGGTTTGTTCCTCCTCCTCCTCCTCCTCCAACGATTATTATCATTAGCAGATCGTTTTCTCAAAATCAATAAAGACACCTTGATGCAAGGCTAACATTCAAATGAAATCATGACAACAGCCAAAGAATCCACCACATTTTTACATCAGAACACTGAAACACAGCCGATGGTCGAGTCAGAGTCACGCTGACTTCACTAAAACAACACAAACAGAATCCAAAACACACATGAACACAGTGCACAACCACGATGAGCCACAACACAGGCCGCTGATTGGTCGACAGCCGGCGGTTGACAGGTGAACAGACTTACGGCGGGCTTTCTGCCGGTCGGCGGCAGCAAACAAACACAGTCGCAGTCCTGCCGAGAACCAGACGTGTCGTCCTCCAAAACACCAACACAGCTTCTGATTGGCTCCTTCAGGGTCACACGGACCAATTAGCAAAACGCTAACAAGACTCAAAGTCACTTGACTGAAAGCAGCTTGATTATTGCTTACTGGTTTTCTGCAACTGTAGCTCATCGTGAAATTCACGTTTTCCTTACTTAAAAGAAACGCTGTGACGCGATTCTGTTTAAATTGTAAATTAATAAACAAACCCGTTCCATGAAACTCCGCTTCAGTTTCAGTTTCCACTTTCAAATTTGCCATTTCATGAGATCTATTAGTCATTTCATCTAAAATTGAATGTCACTCTCTTTATGAACCGCAGCGACGCGCTCTGCTCTGGAACCAGGTTTAGTCGAGTTCAACCAAAATAAGACGGTGTAGTCCCTCATTCGTCCAGGAGTGATCTATCATAGAAAAGGTTTCAGTCGCAGTCGTCTGGACGCTGTTTTCAGAATCAAGACGTTTCGGCTCCCATCCGGAAGTCATTCTCAATTGTGAAAAAATGGTCTGAGAACTCAGAAATTTAAGCTACTCTGTGTTGCTTAAGCCCCGCCCTCAGGGAGGAGTCTACCTGAGTGTCTGTTAATAGCTAGTTTCACCTGAAACTGACGTAATTGTTTCCATGATGGCCCAGTAATCAGTAATCAAGCCTATTGTTTTCTGGCTGCATCTACTTCATCACTGTTAAGTACCTGATTAGCATGTGATTGGCGTGACCACGGTGTTAATACACTCTGATAGACTTTGGGCGGATTGAATCTCAGACCACCATTTCTGTTCAAAGAGGGGTTCTCTTTTTTTTTTTTTTTTACAAAAATGGCTTCTTTGACGCCCCGTTCAAACAAACTCTTTTTTCTACTTAGAATCAGCGATGTGAAGATTCAAAGTAGAGAGAAGAGTTGGTTTGAAAGAGGAGTCAAAGAAGCCATTTTTGTGAAAAAAGAAAACCCCTCTTTGAACAGAAATGGTGGTCTGAGATTCAACTTGCCCAAAGTTTACCACAGTGTGTTAACACCGTGGTCAAGCCAATCACATGCTAATCAGGTACTTAACAGTGATGAAGTAGATGCAGCCAGAAAACAACAGGCCTGATTACTGATTACTGGGCCATCTTGGAAACTATTAGGTCAGTTTCAGGTGAAACTAGCTATTAACAGATACTCAGGTAGACTCCTTCCTGAGGGCGGGGCTTAAGTAACACAGAGTAGCTTAAATTTCTGAGTTCCCGTCCAATTTTTTCACAATTGAGAATGACTTCCGGATGGGAGCCGAAACGTCTGGATTCTGAAAACAGCGTCCAGACGACTACGACTGAAACCTTTTCTATGAGAGTTCAACCAAAGTGAACTTTGACCCCCAGCACACACGTCCAATGGCGGTCCGGTACCGACGGGAGGCGGAAGTAATATAAAGTGCAAACTTCACTGTAGAGAAAAAAATGGAGGAGAAATTAATTTAGAGTTCTACAACTGTGAGAGGACGGAGGGGAAACCAGGTAACATAACCGTTTACAGATTCCACAATCATTCCGATGTAGCGTCGCAGCTAGCTGCTTTATAGTGCAGCAACACGCGGAAACACTAACTGAATGTTTTCACGCAGTCTAATCAGACTAAAACGGACGGTTTCCCCCTTCACACAAACAAACTAACTGCGTGCGGTTGCGCTGCGAACGCCCATCGTGTATTTCAGTAAAGACGGCTGTGGTGGAGCCTTCAGCTAAATACAATGCTCTGCGTTTAGAGCTGCAACTAACGATGGTTTTCATTAAATGACTGATCTGCTGATTATTTTCTTGATTAGCTGATTAATGGTTTGGTCTGTTAAAAGTCAGAAGATAAAGTAAAAAAATATCCGAAGGGGACGACTTTTGTCCGACCAACAGTCCGAAACCCGAAGAGATTCATTTCACTATCATGTAAGAAAAGATGAAGCAGCAAATTTTGACATTTGAGAAGCTGGAACCGTCCAACGTTTGGCATTTTGGATTGAAAAGTGATTTAACTGGTTAAATCGATTATCAGAAGGCGCAACAGCCGAGCTGTCGATGGTGGAGACAGAAACGACTGTCACTGAAATCCTTTTTAAATCCCTCTTCAAACTCATGGATCTGCTACTCAAACCAGCCTCCCTGGATCTTTGATCCCAACGTTACGTAGCAGAGGACAGAGGACAGCAGCAGGCGGGAGCAGTCTTTACCCTGCTGAAGTCCACGGTGCTGTTTTCCCGGCTGCCTCCGTTGATGCGACTCTCGCTGTTCTTGTTGTTGTCGAGGTTCCCTGGAGCCGACTGAGGGGACGCCAGCAGACCTGCAGAGGACAGGAATAAATATGAGCTGATGGGTAGAGAGTATTCTGCGTTATTCTTCGAGCAAATCCTGAAGGTGTCTTCCAGGTACAACACAAAAGCATGAGCCGTGGCCTCAGGTGAACCACAGGAGGACTTTGAATTCGATCCAACGGGCAGAATTCTTTTCTTAGTAATGATTTCCTGTTCCTGAGCTGAAGCTGCTGATTTAAACCACATGACTGAACACTTACAGCCTGAGAAAACACACGAGACAGAAGAGACACGTGTTACTATCACACACACACACACAGTTAAAGCGTCCCGTCAGCCTCGTGTCCCGTTACAGTCCAGCCTGACGTTAAATGTCACTCTGTACCAACACTGACTCCCTCTGACTTCACTCTTTAAATGTAGAAACGATCCCACTCAGTCTGACTGACCTCAACTCCAGAGGTCGAGAAGTTTTCCTTACTTAAAAGATATTTAAGGAAAAAAGAAAAACATTGTTGTAATGCGATTTTGTTTAAATTGTTATTAATAAATAAAACTGTTTCCAGTTCCATGAGACTCGTTTCCTTTTTTACGCTTTAGTTTTTACGCTGGACTCGGCTCATTAAAGATGTTTTCCATTTCTATTTTCCATTTCAGGTTTTTCGTTCTCAGTCCCACTTTCAATTTGCCGTTTCCTGAGATCTATTAATCATTTCCGTATCTAATTTACAGTCACTCTCTTTACATTTTCCCATTTCCTCTCGGGGGTTAATCCTTTCGTCCCAGCACTGTCAGCGTGCTGCGCCATTAGATTAGTCGTCACACGCACTGACTGCTTCCCGTGTCAGCTTTTTTTTTTTTTTTAAAAAGCTGTCAGCTTCAGCACATTAACATCAGTAACTTAATAACGAGGAGTCAGATGACGATGTGTCAGCTTCGGTCCACGGCCTTATTTCACCTCTACTGAAGGTAAAAACGCAGAGGAACAAATGTAAAGTCTCATGATCCACAGCAGAGAAACTCGCGCTGTAATGATGGACGTTAAGTCATTTCCAGACCAACGCGTTTCCTGCTCGCTGAATCGTAGAGAAGCTGTTGGCGGCGACGACCAGCAGACTCAGCACTCCGGTGTGCCGGAGGTCTTTTCATTCTTTCAGTCTGGTTTTTCGAGGTTAAATTCACAGCGAGTGGCGTCTTGTTGCGTCTCCACTGTTCGAGTCTGTACGCGTGAACGAGGCGTCGTATTTTCTTTTTCATTTTTTAATTCTGTTGTCTAATAATCCGTTTATCCCCATTTTACTGGGCTAACAAATTCGAGGAAGCGCGAGACACTGAAACATGTTTGTTAGTAAAGACATTAGTGGCAAAGACACAGTTGTGACCGGCTCCTCCTCTTTCATTATAAACTGTAAACTTTTATTTAAACGGGGAAGCTTTATTGAGAGCAACGGCCTGTTCACACTCACACAGTTCCACACATGCAGAGCTGGGAGCCGCCCAGTACAACCAGTCTGAGGTGGTGGAGCAGCGTGCGGCGTAACGTACGGGGCCACGCCATGCTGAGTCGTGCTGACGGATATTTGCCTGTGTGCCGGTGAGGAAACAGCAGATCCTGGTGGGAGACGTGGTCCTGCTCGTCCTCCATCCTGAACGCTTCCTCTTCAGGGGGGTGAACCACCACCCGGGGGATCCCTGCTCCTCCCCACAGCCCCCCCGGAGCGGAGCAGCGACGTGGAGCGCCGGAGGAGGCGTGACCTGATGGGGGAGCGTCGGTGAGGGGCCCGGGGAGGGAGGGGGTGAGGCTGGGTGGGCAGGGCTCTGAGAGGTGGCGGCCATGATGGAACTGGGTGGGAGTGGTCTGAGGCAAGGAGGCGGCGCTGGGGAGGAGGCGTCCAAACAGGTCGGGGAAACGGGGGGACGGAGGAAGGGTGGAGGCGTCACAGGCGACGGAGAAGCGACGGAAGGGGGCGAGACGAGAGGAGGACAGACCCTCCCCTGAAGAGGAGGAAGAGGAGACGAAGAAGAATGAGGCGAAAAGGACAGAAACACCAGCAGGACGACTGGACGACGCTCATGCCGGTTTTTAAAAGTTTCATGCAAACCGAAGACGCTGACAGACGACCAGACGACCGTCTGATGAGTCACATACTGATCCAGCCGAGGAGTCCGGGCCACGTATTGTCCCGGACCCACCTGACTCTGTAAACCAGTGCAGAGATCACGACCAGAGAGCGCCGACAAGTTGAGTTTTACTGTAAAATGTGGCAGAGATTAAATATCCGGGTCACCGTTCTTTAAAAAACTAAGTGAAGGGATCCATATCATATCATTATAATAATATACAGTAGTGAGCTTGAAAACATTTAACATCAGACTAACAGTGTTCCTGTGTGTTTGATTAGCTTCAGCTGCAATAACACAATGCGTGCCTGTGCGTCCGTATGAGTCTGACGTTACTGTTGCTTTTCTGTGAATTTAAATGTTGTAGTTTTCTTGGATTCATGTAAAAACGGTGCTCCTGTGTATCTGGTTACTGCTTTTCATTGTTCACCTGCTCCGTTTTTAAAAATACACATCTTCTTCACGAGCATGTATGTAATATATCGTGGTCACGTGAAGAGTTATTGATTGGTCTTTACAGCCTTTTAATACAAACGCTAGTGTTTCCTCAGACAAAACTGAGTGCAGGCAGGTAGGTGTTAGAGATAAAAACACTGAGATTTAGAAGCTTTAACTGCCAAATCTCTCTCTCTCACACACACACACACACACACCTCTGCAGGTTTCAACACGGCGGAGCTTCAGGTTACATCAGCAGAATGAAAACATTCCTCACTCACAAACAGATTTACGAGTCCGGATATTAAAACGCAGACTCGTCACATGGCGTTAGCTGGTTATTAGCCCGCTGACTCAGCAGGTGGGTTCAGGTTAGTGCTGACCGGCAGGAAACAGACCAGACTCTCGCTGAGGACAACAACAGGCTTCCGGACTCGGCTCACATTAGCTTCTGTACGACAGAAGCGACTCTGAGAACCGGACGAGCCCGCGAGCCCACGTGTCGTTACCAAACCAAAACGTCTAACCAAAACGTTCCTGTTTTGGTTAGATAACCCCGGCGGGTTTGATACGACGACTGACAGAGGAGCGTCACCGGTCCAGATTTGAAAAGTCACATGCGACACATTTCGTTGCTCCGATTGGCTGTAGGCACTCTGGTCTGCGCCCGTCGGTAACGCCCCTTGGAAAGGAGAGGTTCGGACTAATACGAAATCTGCGAACTGGTCTGGTGCTGCCGGGTTACATCACAGCTGCCAACAGGTGAGAATCAAGCGCCAGTCACCGAGAAGGCGTTAGCTTTAGCGGAATAAAGCTGGAACACACTCGTGCAGCAGCAGACGACGCTGTTCAGAAATAACAATAAAACCAAATCACCAGCTGTCGGAGGAGGCAACGTTCGAGTCAAATCGCAGACCTCCGTCACGTCTACAAAACACAAGTGTGCAGGAACTCCACAGTGTTACCATGCCGACACGATGCCATGCACCAATCAGAGACCCGTCGTCCTGTCACTCTGTTACCTCAACCAATCAGGACAGATGAACTCTGAAACCAAAAACACTGAAGGAGTTCTTGAAAACAAAACAGCAGAACTCACATGAGAAACATTAAAATATATTATAGAAAATTTCTCAAATCACAGGAAACACTGTCAAAAAAATCAGTTACTGGGTTTCACAGAAAGATGCAAATATCGTGACCTGAGAATTATCCGACGTTTGTCAGAAATGAGTTATCCACATGTTTGTTTTTTAGCCATATAGCCACATCACTTCAAAAAAAGGAAAACGCTAAGTTATTCTCTTCCAGCTGCAAAGCCAATCAGTGCCTCCGCGCTCCGTTGCTGAGCGGAGAACATCGAGACGTGGTGAACAGCTGGAGGTGTTAGGAAACCTAAAAAGTGACGATTTTGTAGATGCCACTGTGAGTTAACAGCTTCAACGCCATCTGAGCTTGTTGACTTTCACCACTAGCTACCACGCTACACAGCTAACTAGCTACGGTCGATTTCACGGCTCACGATAACTTTCGTTAGCAAGAAGCTCAAAGTCACTGTGACTATTTTAAGAGATGACAGCAATTGAGTCCAAACTACAGTATGTACGAATCTGAGACAAATTCAGGTTTGCAGCTGGCTCACTGAACATTTGGAAACAGGTTATAATCTGTAGAAAGAACTTAAGTTATCACGAGGGAAACTGTTGAGCGGCATTCGCGGTAAAAAAGTAGCAAAGAGTGCAAGTGTTTCTGAATTTTTGTTTATGCTCAAATATCTCCTATCAGTAATTAATCGACCGCATGCATTAAAACAAAGTAACTGTCTAGTTTCTGTCATCTTCAGCACAACCTGATAGTTCCAAGGTCACGATACGTCAAAAAGCTTATCTGCCGAATGTCTCTCTTCCTGCTCCTGGATAACATCTGTGATTCATTGGAAAGATGAATTAATTTGGAGAAATACATCATCCACCTGGGAACTGAAGAATCAGACCTTCCTACAGCAGATGAATATTTAAAAAGTGACTTTCAGAATGACAAGAGCGCTGTGGTCTCACCGTTGCGTTCCAGCAAATGGGGGTCGGAGTGTTTCTTGCCTATGTCAGCGAAGGATCGAACCAGCGGGATCCGGTTGCTCAGCTTCTTCTCGTTCTGATGGTGGTGACGCCGCAACATGGCCTCCCTCACCTTCTCTCGAACGCCCTCCTCCAGCTGACCCGACGCCAGCATGCTGTCAATCACCATGTCTGCATGTGAGGGAGGACAACGTGAGGTTAGCGGACATGCTACATGCATGATCACACACACACACACACACCTTACATCAGTCACAGGTAAGTGAGTCTGGGAGACCGCGAGTCCTAGTTACAGGAACGTTTTGGTTTCAAATCGACAGCTACGCATCCAAGCGGACAAACACGACGTGCGGACTTCCTTCAGGCTCAGTACTCGCTCTGCTTTTATGTAACATGCGTCAACTATTATTAATCAGAGGACTACATTTATCTTACCCGTCAATAACTCCTGCTCCGCTACGCTGACGTGTGATTGAGTAACTATTTTTATGATCATGAAGTCAAAAGCAGGCATCAGAAAAGTTTAATGACAGCAGCTGTGGGATTATTCTGATATTTAAAATGAGGAGACAGGAAGTTTTCCTTAAGTTAACTTTACTGACACACAGCTCACGTTAATAGTTTCACTCTGGAGTTCCCCAAAGCTCAGTCCTTGGGTTTCTTTTACTTAAAATTTAATAAAATCAACTACCACCCAAATGTACCGTTCTCTGTCAGTGCAACAGTCAACGACAGGATGAGCCTGAACCTCCTCGGGCTACACGGATACGAAACTCCACTCTGTCTTTGAAAACCCACTTCAAACCAACAACCAAGCCTGCGAGTTCAAACTGTCTTCTTAAAAAAAAGACCAGAGGATTCACGTCCAGATCAAACAACGACAGAAGACTTGATCCGACTTTAAATCCATGTTAACGCTTCAATCGTGCAGCTGGGACGGGACGGGGGTATTTCTGCGGGAGCGGGATTAGACCGCGGCGGCGGCGGCGGCGTGGGTTAGCGCGCTGACCTGCGATCTCTTCGATGGTGCTGGCCCTCATGTCGAGCAGCACGGTGCCGTTCAGGATGCAGGAACGCAGCTCGAACAGACTGTGAAGGGACAGCGTGGCCACGTACGGTTTACTCCAACGTTCGCCACCGTCTTCCACGTCCTCCTCAAACTTCAGCCACCTGGAGACAACACAAAGACAGATTTAACATAGCAGAGCACGGGCGCATAAAACATTTTTGGTAGCTCCCCACATGTAAACCGTCAAAGACAGACATTTCCAGCCTCTGAAGAATCCTTCGGCCTGATTTCTGTTCCACTGACGCTCAGAAAGACGCTCATTTTGGCAGCATTTCCTGTCACAGTCCTTGTTTCAGGCTTTCAGATCATATTTACTCTGCAGTATCGTTTCTCCTCCTCAGGTCAGTTTGACTCCCGGTCTGAAACAATCCAGCCATGAGAAAATAAAGACTGACCTCGCTGTGCAAACGCAATTTAGTTTGCACAGGATGACTTAAAAATATCAAAAACAAAATCCACGTCTCTGTGACGGCTAGAGTCATTTTGAAACACTGGAAAACTCCCAAAACCCCAGAATTAAAAGAATGGGTCAATATAATGACAAAGACAGCCTTGTATGAACGTTTGCTTTGCAAACTACATAATAAGAACGGAGCATGTGTACCAGTGGGTCGCCCTATCTGGGAAGACTTTGGGTCCTTTGTGACGCTACCTACCCATGTGACACAATAACTTTGACTTCTTATCACTTTACTTAAATGCACCTTTTTTTTATCTGCTTATTTTTGTTGATTGCAACCGCTGTTTATATATCTTGGCCTTATGTGTACACACATCTGTAATCTGTGTTTTGTATGAATTTGTCATGTACCGAATGAAAATAATAAAAACTTGAATTATAAAACAAAAAACAAAATCCACTGGATTCGTAAGGAAACCGTCCGACAACTGACAAAGACTCCTGGAGGAACACGAAACATCTTCAGCGCTGAAATTATAAATCCTGAATCAATAAAAGGTTCATCCTGTACAAAGAACAAAGGATTACCGGTGAAAACAAAGGGAGTTATTATACGGAGGAACAGGCATAAGGATCTTCGTAGATGGAACTGAAGAGATAGTGGAGCACTTTGCTAAACATTTTTAAAAAAAACACAAAAGAAAAACAAAGCGAGACAAAGGAATAACAGAAAGTGTTGAGTGTGTCCTCGCCTGGCGGTCTCCTTCCACTCCTGGAAGTCTCCGTCTCTGAAGGCGAGCTCGTCCAGCTCGGTGAACAGGTCGTGGGGGATGTGCTCCTCGTCGCCGTCCTCCGTCCCGAGGATGAACTGGACTCTCTGAGACGGCGTGTCTGCAGGGACACAACAACAACAACAACAACACGCTCTGTATCAGATAATCCATTCACGATGATCAGCGCGTGCGTGATTAAATGCTGTCACTTAGTCTGGACGGACCATTCGTGGGCGACTCTCGTCCGTCCTCCCGGTCTGAGCGGTCCCGTCGCTTCCGGTGATGTCGGTGTCCTCGGTGGCGGTGACGCCTTCGACTCTGTCGGCCCAGAGGAACGTTAACGCCGACGTACACCGCTCTGTGACCTGACGGAGGGAAACACAGTCACAGCTAACGGGAGCCCCCCCAAAATCAATCAGAAAGCCTGCCGGTCTGGTAATCAATACATTCATTAGCAGACATTAGAGTCCAAAGTGGGAACGGCAGCTGAAAGCGCATCGCTCCCAAACACTCGGTATTCCTGCTTATTTCTTCTGATACAAAATGATGCGAATACAACAAGTTCAAAAATGTGTAACTTCGAAAGACTGCAGGTTTTCATCAGAGCATATTTTCCCCCACCTCCAGTGAAAAAGTGTGTAGTTAGTTTGATAATCACCAAGTGGGTACGATCAGCACAGACGTCAAGTTTGTGTGTGTATATATAGTATATTTTTACACTGCAGCTGTAACATTTATTAAAAACCAGTTAAAGTCCTTCTAGCGCCCCCTGGAGGCTGCAGTGTTCGTTACAGCTTTTCTGATGACCCTATATATTTCTATTGTGTGAATATTACGATGTAACATATTGTTTGCCGTGCCCACTCCGCTGCTGACTTGTGTATAAACACAGGCCGAGTCATCTCTGCTACTTCGTGTTTGACTGTAAATACAGACAGAAGCTACGTTGCTACAGCGCGTGTTTGTGTGTAAACTCACTCTCCAGTTCTTCTTTCTCAAAGTTAGTGTAGAGGGTGGAGCTGGTCTTCCCCTGGTCCAACACCGCCTCCTCATCGTTGCCCTGCAGCCCACACACACACACACACACGGGTAAAACAACGGAAAGGGAACGAATTAGTCAATAAGAAAAAGGTGTTTCAGTTTGACAGGAAGCAGCGCACACACACACACACACACACACACAGTATTTTTTCAAGAAGGTGGGGGGAGTTCATAGTCAACACCAGAGCCAGTGTAGACTACTTTAAAAAAAAAAAAAGGTGCCCTGTGGAGCTCGAGACCACTTGCAGCCCTGCAGAGCCCACGACACACACCTGCCGTTAGCGTCACGTCATGCCACTGACCTGCAGGTGGCGGTAACGCACCAACAGTCAGAATCTGAAAGACTTTATTGATCCCCGAAAGGGAAACTCTTTTGTTAAAAGCAGCTCGTCTTTACGTCAGCGCACACAGGATAAAGTACTAGCAAACAATATAATACAGGTCTGAAAATAAATTAAAGTACCAGGTGGGTATAAGTATAAGATAAAATAAGTGTGAAGTATAAAGTGGGTTTAACGGTTGATGATGATAATACAGTATAAAAGGCAGTGAAGAAGAAGACTGCTAGCAAGTAAACCACGCAGGTGTCAAGCCTCGTGTTTTATGAGGAGGGAAATGCGTTTAACACATTTGTTAGGATACACGCTACGGCTGCAGCTAATTATTTACATTATCGATAAATCTGCAGATTATTTTCTTGATTAAGCGTTGTGTCTGACCACCAAATATTTTCAGTTCACGCCTGACGAAGAAAAGCACCAGATCCTCACATTTGAGAAGCTTCTTGTTCGCTAGTTCTTAACGTCTGACGTGTCAGGGCTGCAACTCTTATATTTATTATTAATCTGTAATTATTTTCTGCGTTAAATCGATTAATCGTTTGGTCAATGAAAATGTTGAAAAGACGTGAAGAAGTGAAAGACAGCTTATCATATAAGACAAGTAAAGGCCTTTTCAGACCAAACGCGAATGATCGGTGCGAGTAAATCGCACGTCAGCTTAAAAACCCGAGCCCATCTTCCTCTCTAGCCACGCGAGTCCGAGACCTTCGACCTGTTTCGCCGTGCGGCTTTGCTTCATTCTGCGCAGCGAATTTCGGACGCCGACAAAAAAAAACAAAAAAAAAAAACGAGCCGACCCGTAAAATCGCGACTTCCGCTCACGCGATCGATAGAGTCGAACGTTAACGTCGCAATTCCATTCACGCTCGTCGAGATCGGCTGATCCATTCGGCCTCACAGCGCGGCGCTCATCTGTCTACCGACGACAAACACAACATCTGGGAAAGCGTAGCGGTTGAACCGGCTCGTGGCGGTGAGCAGCCTACAGCTTCGTTGTCAAGGTAACGCTTAGAAAACCCCATTCATTTACAAGTGCATTAGATAACGTTATGCTATGGACATTAGCAGAAAATAAAGCGTTGTGAAAAAGGTATACCTCATATATTATATCTATCTGTATATCTAATATCTATAGCTATATATCTATATATCTAATATCTATCTATCTATATATATCTATAAAATAATAAAACTTTATTTATAGAGCACTTATCAAAACAAAGTGCTTCACAACAAGAGAAATAAAACACCACGGTGAATGACGAAATATAAAGATCGTAGAAAAGGTTTCAGTCGTAGTCGTCTGACGCTGTTTTCAGAATCGAGACGTTTGGCTCCCATCCGGAAGTCATTCTCGATTGTGAAAAAATGGGACGGAACTCAGAAATTTAAGCTACTCTGTGTTGCTTAAGCCCCGCCCTCAGGGAGGAGTCTACCTGAGTATCTGTTAATAGCTAGTTTCACCTGAAACTGACCTAATAGTTTTCAAGATGGCCTTTTTCACAATTGAGAATGACTTCCGGATGGGAGCCAAACGTCTTTATTCTGAAAACAGCGTCCAGACGACTACGGCTGAAACCTTTTCTACGATGGAGCACTCCTGGACGAATGAGGGACTACACCGTCTTATTTTGATGAAATATAAAGAAATAAAACACATGAAATACAGAAAAGCAATAAAATAAACAGTAAAATAAACAGCCAGTTCAGGTAAAATCAGGATCTGCTTTCAGATAAGATCAGATCAGATCAGATCGATAGATAGATAACTGTAACCGTATTACGTCGATGAATCGATGACGAAGCTTTAATCTTGTCGCTGGAACTCACGGAGAGCGAATATTCGTGTCAGACTTTTTGCGAAAGGTTTGAACGTGAAAAAAAAAATAAATAAATAAATGATGGTCAGCGGTTATTCCACATTTTCGTTTCGTCCCCGGTGTGAAAAGGCCGTTAAGACGCTGGAACCGGAGAGTGTTTTGCTAGGAAAAAGAAATGACTTAAAACGATTGCATTTCTTCAGCTCTAGTCGGTGGACTGCGTCAACGACCCGGGTCACGATGGACGTAAGTCCAGGACGTAAATGTTGTGTCCCTGAAAATGATGGATTATTTAAAAAAAGAGTATTAGAACGTTAGAATCAATAAACACACAAACACAAACAGCGTCTGTTAACTGACTGAAACTGAGGTTTTAGTTTCTGTTGGTTGCCTCCTTCTGGTTTTGGTGGTTTGTTTCCTTCTGCAAACTTTATCTCACCTTCCTGCCACCATCATCGTCATCGTCATCCTACTGCAACTTCTCTTTTTAAAAAGACTCCCATTATCCAAAACTAACAGATAATAATAAAACTTTATTTATAGAGCGCTTATCAAAACAGAGTACAAAGAGCTTCACAACAAGAGAAATAAAATAAGCAGTTCAGGTAAAATCAGGATCTGCTTTCAGATAAAAATGTGTTTTGAGACGAGACTTAAACGAAGACTCTGACTCAGACGGCCTGATGTCTTCGGGCAGGTTGATCCAGAGCCTCGGGGCCCTGATGGCCAAAGCTCTGTCCCCCTTAGTTTCCATCCTGGACTCAGGAACAGACAGGAGACCCCTGCCCCAAGATCTCAGACTACGTGAAGGTTCATAAGGGATTACAAGGTCTAAGATACAGTCTGGAGCCATGAAGAGCCTTAAAAGTAATCAACAAGATCTTAAAGTCGATCCTGAAACCAACAGGGAGCCGATGTGAAGAGGCTGAACCAGGTGTGACGTGGTCCCACCTCTGGGTCCTGGTTTACAGCCGAGCAGCTGAGTCCTGTACAGTCTGTCAGAGTTTTTAGATTCAGAGATCTAAGAACTATTTCGCGAACCCGTTCAGGGCCTCCATTTTAAATATCTTAGTATTCGATATTTTTATTCGTAATAACTTGGGGAAGCCGTGGTGGCGTACGGCGCCGGCCAGGAACCGCAACGTCTCCGGTTCGATTCTGACCAGGGACCAAAACATGACGCACACGTTGTTCCCCATCTCTTCCCTCGTTTCCGGTCAGCTCTCGAACCAACGCATTAAAACGCCCCCCCCAAAGAATTACAGAACATAAAAATCACAGGGTTGGCGGTTTGATCCCCAGCTGCTCCCGTCCACAAAGTGTCTTCCAGCAGGACAGTGAACCTCAGGTTGGTCCCCGTGTGTCACTTTGGACAAAAGCATTTACCAAACGAATGTAAAATTCCTCCTGTTACGACTTTAACTTCCCCAAGCTGCGCAGCTGCTGCACCGACACACTCGGGCTGTCTGGCTCCGCCCACACCCAGAGGGAACGCCGTGACTCATCGCACAGTCACCGCTGATGTCAACAGGAAGTGCTCCGACAGCTGGACATCACGACGGCCGGCGGGGACAGATCCCGCAGCTGCGTGGACTGAGAGAGGCGCACAGCGGATCAAATAAACACGATAAAGACGATCGGAGAGTGTTTACCGTTCAGAAGTGAGCAGGACGACACACACACACACACACACACACACACACACACACGTTCTCCACTATCCCTGAGGGGACAGCCACTGACGTAATGCATTCCCTAACCCTGACAACTAAAAGCCTAACCTAATTATAACCTGAACCCTAAAACCAAGACTTAACCCTCAGGTTAAACTCCCCCCACCGGGATATAACACACACACACACACACACACACACACACACACACACAAAGAGCGCTGCGACGTTGGCGTGTGTCAGACAGGAAGTGCAGCTTCATGCTGGTTGGCTGTAACTCTGCTGTGACTCTGAGCTTACTGTCTGTTTGTACAGCAGCATGCTGACAGACCGCACACACACACACACACACACACACACACACACACACACACAGCTCGCTGTATAAACCGACATTACACAGTTTAAACACACCACTGCACAGTTTAATGTATTTTCAGGAGGCCTCCCTTACATCGAGTCATATAATGTTAACATGAGTGATAATGTTAAATGTAGCAGCCACACAAGGAAAATGGAGCAAACTGCAGAACTTTCACCGTTGTTACTTTAAGTAGGATTATGAATGCCGGACTTTTACTTGAGTGTTTTTACATTGTAGTACTGGTAACTTTTACTTAAGTAAAAAGGCTCTGAACACGTTAACGGTGTCCTCGCCCCTCAGGAAGTGATCAAACTGTCCAGAAGAGGACAGAAACGAGGATCTCCTCGCAGAACAGAAGCTCCTCTTCGCCAGACGAGGTTTCTCTCTCGCGAGCGACGGATCCAGCCGGTTCATCGAGGTCAAATGCAGATTTCACACTGCGGCGGACGCACAGAGCTCAGAGGATTCCTGCCTTCCTGTCATCACAACGCCTGTTATCGTACCGACCAAACGCCGCGCTGACCAACAGGAAGTGGGGACACGTGGCTCTGCTGCTTCTGCTTCACTTCTTTTGTGATATTCAGCCACAATGACCTCCTGTTTGTCTGAACTGGCGGCTGCTCCGGTCATTTAAATCCCGTCCTCCTGTTTTAAAGTGGAGGTTTTTTCCAGCAGCTGCTTGTCCTTCTACTTTATTTATTTTTTTATTAAAATCAGCTCAGTGAGAAATTTGACTTGCGTGTGAAAATGGAGGAAGTGAAAATGTTGTTGCTAATCTGACAGATGCTAACATGCTAACACCAACATGTTTGGGAACCAACATGACGCCAGAGACCATTAAAGCCATCAGGTGTGCTGCAGGTCGGTGCTGCTGTTCTCTCCACAGCCACGTTAGTTCAGCCTGAATCTGTCCACATGCGGTCAGACTGTCCCGTCAGAGCAGCCGAACCAGCGGTCAGCAGCTCCTGTCTGCAGTGGACCCGTGGACGGACAGACAGCCGTCTCTGGATCACTGCGAGACTGAAGGAAACTTAGAAACAGCAGGATTCTCAGGCAGGTTCTGCAGCCGCTTTCTTCTCTGGCGTCTCAGCTGGTTTCTGGAGGTTTATTCTGGACGGACGTCAGAGACGACGACGTCCTCTGGACGTGCGAGTCGCGCTGAACCTAAAAATGTGAGTATCGTGTCTGCGAGTTCAGATCTCACCGAGTTATGACTCTGAGAAGGAGCGCGATTTTCGCCTCCCCTTCGGCTCTGCGGCGCCCCCTTTAGTCTCTGTCCTGCTGACTGTCTGTTACAGACCAGATCCTGTCACGTCACCAGGGTTAACGTGTCGTCCTGAACGAGGAGTTAAATCAAAAGAGAAGCAAAGTGAATATTTCATCCCCCGTGGTGTTCATCCTGTCCCACTGAAATATTTTCTGTTAGTTAATTTGCAGTTCAGTCTGTTTGCAGAAACCCACAGCAGCAGAAACTGAAACTCAACCTGACTTCCAGTAAAAAAAAAAACACAATCGAGCGGTTGTTGAGTGTGATGTTCTCTCTGCAGGCTGAACACAGTTAGTCTTAGTTAGCGGTCCTGTTCACGCCAGGTGACTGAACGGGAGCATAAATTTACTTTTTCACCGAATCAAAACTCACCGAAGAAGCTTTCTGAAGCCAAGTAAGACCGAAGTGGACGTCTATGCGTAGACGATAGTTCACAAATAAAGAAGCTAAAATAAAGCAGTGGTGGAAAGTACATTTACTCGAGTACTTAAATACAAGTTTGCGGTACTTGCACATGCTTCTATACAATTTGTGCTGCTTTATACTTCTACTCCGCTATATTTCAGAGTGACACATTGTACTTTTTAAACTGTTACTTACAACGTATTAAATACGATGCATGGTTATAGATTTAAAGGCCCCCGCAGACCCTGACTGGTGTTTTCAGCTGCTGATCAGAGCTGCTCGGGTCGGAGTGAAGCATCAAGTTTAAAAAAAGACACTAAAAATAAAATCTGGCCCGACTCGGAGATCAGCTTTCAGATTTCCAGTTTCCACGCGCAGAGGATCGAAACGTCTGGAGCGCCGAGGCGGATCCTGCTCGCAGTTTCTTCACTTGCGACCCTCGACCCGGTTCTCGGGTGTCACGACGGCCCGGCGTCTACAGCACTTGTTGCTGTGAGATTTACGCTGGATCTCGCACGCTCGATGTGCAATAACGTCGGCCAGAGTTACTAAATATGGGTTGTTTTATGATAATATACTGCTGAGGTCTGCCGATATCCGTTACGCATAAATGTGCCGATGGATCAATATTACTGCCCGTCTATAACTGAGGATTAAACGTTAAACTTATAAATAATAAGTATACACTTATAAACTTAGAAATATCTGGTGCTTTTCTTCCGACAGTAAGCGGAATATCTCACCTCTCCGGGAAGCAGACAGGCTCTTTTTTCACAGTTTTTGGACAGACCAAGTGATTAATCTATTAATAAACCTAAAAATTAATTGCAGATGAATCATTTTTGCATTGATCAGCTTTCACAGCGTTTAGATATCTGACTGCGTATGCAGAGGCAGCATGTATTATGCGAGGGTTTGCCGTGTGGATGTAATTTGTCTTTGCACACGGGGCTCCTTTCCTTTTTAACTCATTTCCTCAACGTTTCACGAGCCCGATGAAATACAGCACGTCGGTCATGTTCTGCTTAAAGCGCTGCGTGTGGTTACCGCCACAAAAACAATCTGTGACTTTTCTAACTCTATCTGTGAAGCCACATGAGGCCCGGCCACAAACTTCACCGACTCTGGCTGTCAAACACACTTTGTGTCTCACATTATCGTCAGCAGATAATATCGAAAGCAGATACGTACCAGCGACATCGCTCGGGCCACCCTCTGACTGGCAATATCTCCCCAAAAGTCTCCCATTGCTGCTCTGTCCAAAACACAGACGGCTGTGTCAAATTAACTCTCCTCAGAGAGCCAAAAAGCAGTAAATAAACAGAAAAACGTCCAAAAAGCAGAGGAAAAAAGGTTGTGGCAGTAATCTCCCCACAGTTTACAAGCTGCGTGAAAGATAAATCCAGCAGCTGTGAGTATCTGCGGCGGCAGCGCGTGGATCCGCGAGTCGTCCGGGTTCAGTGTGTACATACAGACGCCGGGCGGCCAGCAGAGCCTCGGCTGGGACTCGTGTATTTATAGCCGAGGCGTGTTGCTTCAGCGAGCGCCTGTCAGAGCGACCAGCGAGCCTGCGAGTCTGCAAACACAGCAAGATTTAAAAAAAAAAAAGGAAGACAGAAAGCAGGGGGCGGGTCTGATGAAGGTGTCTGACACGTTTCTGAGCAGGAAACAGGCAAACCATTTACAGATCGTCCTCCAATCTGACAGGAGCTCATGTGTTTGAATTATCTTACAGAGGTGGGACACAAGTCCCACGTCAAGACCAAGACAAGTCGGTAATAGTAAAAAAAATATAAATAAATGAATGAAGCTGTGGGAACTCCCATGTTTTCCCCTTCTTGTGTGGCTTCGGTTTGTTTCAACATTTGAAAGCAGTTTTGTGTTTTCCACGTAAACAACAAATTGTTTCCATTTTACAGGAAAAACAGTTTTGGAGGCCGCCTTCCTTCCCGGTTTCGTGCCGCGCAGCTCAGGAACTCGAATAAGAAACAAACAGCCGCCCTCTACATCAGCTCACATGCACGCAAACACATTTCCACACACGCGCGCCGCTGGACTCTGAAAGCCGCAGACAGACGCAGGCCTCGGCTCAAGACAAACGTTAGGCGTCGTCCGACTGATATATTCAGCACCAGCAGGACTTCCCAACGTCCCCGCTTAGCAAAAAGCAAAAAAAGGATGTCTGGAGACAAATTAACTAATTAATTAATTAGTTTGATCCGACTTCCCTCCTCCCACCAAAAATAGCCTACTGAAAATTTTTTTTTTTTAAATGCCGGTATTATTTCATTAGCCTGTAGAAATATTAGGCACATTTGAGCCATGTACATGTAACAGAAAAGGGGGAACAAGACAGATATTTAATAATTGCTCTAGTCTAGTCCCCCTAATTCTAGACCTAATTAGTGATTTTGCAGCGAGGAAATGCAGCGTGTGGTTCTACAGAGCCTCCCAAAACCGGTGGAAATGCTCGATCCATCCCTCAAAATGTACGACTCTGGTTTATTTTGACAACATTTGGTCTCAGAAGACTTTGCTCTTTACTTGAATGTGTGTTTGTAGCTGTTCTGCACAGCCTGCTGTGCTCACAACGTAATTAAAGTTGTGACTTTTAGTCCTCTAAAGCTTTGTTTTATTTAAGAAGACTGACTGTTCTTGTTTGTACTTATTGATGATTATTTAATTTATTCAAAGTGACATTGAATTTGCAAAAAAAAAAGTCTGGATTATTTTGATAATGTTTTTATTTTGCTATTCTGTTTACAAAGCTGTGAAGACTTTACTTTCTCTTTTAGTGTTCTTAAGTTTTATACTGTGATGCTGCTATTGTGTGTTATTGGTATGGAGTTATGTTTGGTAATAAAAAGTTAAACTGGCAAAAACAAACTTTCGGGGTGGGGGGGGCATCATAAAGGAATTATGCTTAGGGCACCAAAATGGCTGGCAGCGGCACTGTATAACGGACATTTTTATACTAACTGTGTGTGTCAGCGCGTCGGTGACTCGCCAGCTGAACCTGCAGCGCCGCTCGGCCTCACGGAGACTTTCAGCTCGTCGTTCGCTGCTCTGGTTCGCTCTCGGCTCTCAGAGCGTCGCTTCCAGAGAAGAAGAAGCTGCTGAACGCGAGCTAGCTCCACAGCGGAGCATCTAGCAGCTAAAGAGCCAGATGTTCCCCGAACACAGAGCTGACAGAGAGAAGACCGGACCGACGTCCATCAGGAGACACAAACTCGCCTCCTGACGAAGAGTCGTGTCGCTAGTTTCCGCTGCCCCCAAGTGGCCGAGAAAAACGATCGCAGGTTAAAAAAAGGTCACGATCGGCTTCGTTTTCATGGCGAGGACAAAGCCGCGTGGTCGTAGCTGCCCTCATGCTGCTTACTGTAGAAGAAAAACAGAAAGTAACTACTAACTGAACCACTAAACCTTCATCGTGGGAAAATGTTTGGAAAAAGGGGAATCTCAAAGCTCATAATGAGTTCGCAGCAGTAATAGTTCTCGAGGTCCGAGTACATATCTTCTCCTTAGAAGAAGAAAAACAATAACAATAAAATAGAAACAAACAGCAGAATAACCAAAAAGTAGAAAGACTTTGAAACTAGAGAGCTGCTCTGAAAATATAAGAGCATAAACTCGTCCAGCAGCGTCATGTCGCCGCGTACGCCGACGTACCGCACACACTGCAGGAGGAAAAAGCGTCCGGCGCAACGGGACGAGCTTTGGTTATAATTTCAGTGCGTTCAGATGGTTCAGTATCTGGTCTGCAGAGCTCTGCTAGTTCAGTTTGAGGGCATTAGTGCAAACAAACTAACCTAATCTAATCTGTGCAGATAACAAAAAAACAACTGCCAAACCTCCAGCTGACGCTAAGCACAGAGCGAGCGAGCGAGGAGGCAAGTGTGTGCTCACAGCTCATAAAGTACACCAGCCGTCTTCTGCATGATCACGTACAGAAAAATCAAAAACCAATAAATCAATGACCACAGCTGCACCCGTCCCCGTCCGATCAAATTCTCATTGATCCAGACCAGCAGCCAAGTCGCCCGACACGGGGTCCTGATCCTAAGTTTCAGAAAGATCTTTAAGTTCTCGTAATTCTTCCGGATTATAATGGTAAAAAAAAAAAGTGGGTGCAAACTCTGGATCCTACATTTCCCATAATGCAACGGGATAGAGTCTCTCATTAGAGCCTCCCTGCCTGTGAACAGACGCGTCTTTTAAACTCCGGACCTCCAGTTTGTAACGCAAACAGGATCATCTGTTGGCAGCTCAAATTTTTATTTTTCAGTTTCTGAATGTACTTCTGCTCATTTTAAGCTCAACAGAAATATTGATTTAACTTATGCTGTGATAAATATTGATACTGACCGACATGGGGAAAAAAAATAATACATTTATTTAATAATAAATAAAATCTGCACGCTTTAAACCTCGCTGCCGTATCGCCCGGCCCGGCCGTGAGCGGAAACATGAATGTCGTTTTACTGCAGCACGTCGGGTCGGGTATTTTAAGAACCGAATGTTACCGAAATATCTCTCACACACACACACACACACACACACACACACAGTATAATCAGATTTGCTCCCAGGACTCCCCCGAGAGCAGAGACATATCTTCCAGTCTGTGCTGTCGCTGCCATATTAGGAGAACCAGCTGAGAGGAAAAACCACATGAAACCACATCTGGACTGCAGCAGCGTTTACTAAACACACCAGGGTCTGTGGGAAAATTAACACACACACACGTTTCACCCCGTGGGAGACAGTCATTCACATAACGCTTTCCCTAGCACGTCACCCTAACCTAACTGTAACCTGAACCCTAAAACCAGGTCTTAACCCCCGAGAAAGTCCCCGCGGGTTAGTGTGCATTCAGGTTAAAGTCCCCACTGAGATATAAGAACATGAAACACACACACACACACACACACACACACACACACAGAGTGAGTTCAATAAACACACTTACTGGCAGTGAGATTATCCAATCAGAGAGCAGCTCTCAGCACTCAGTTCAAACCTGTTTACCAGCTCAACAGTTTACGCTTTAAAAGCAAAAACACACTTTTTTAACTCATATTCTCTAAAAACTCGACATTGGTTGACGTTAAAACCATAAAAAAAAAAAAACAACCACAAATTGGTCCAAATCACCAAAATTGTGAGTCTAAAGCTGAACTAGAGGCGCAGGGCCCCGTTTTAAAAATCGCACAAGAGCAGCGACGCGTGCAAAAGGTGCAAACGGCGATTAATAAATACACTCTCAGCCAATCACAGAGCTCTGAAACAGCTGAGCCAATCACAGTCAAGTACGACGACAGCTCAACAAAACGGAAAGACGCGTCCTGAGGAGATCATACAGTGGTCTGGATGACGAACCCCTCAGGGTCTTTCTGCTGATCGCAGTCCAGCATCAGCTGACAGTGTACCGTCACCTGTCGTGTCACATGACCGCCATGTCATATTAGGCTGAAGTTCACAAAAGCGGAACCTCGTCGCGAACAGCCGACATCCATCGGGTGAATCTGACTCGCACGAGCAAACCTCACAGAAAAAAAAGAAGTTCAGAAGTTACAGCGCAAAAGCCTACACGTACCAGCATGCATTGCGCGTGAGCTTCTCGCGCCCACTCGCCGGCTTTCCGCACAACAAGCTAACCGAGCCTAGCCGCGCTCCTACGGCTAATGTCACGCCACAGTAACCGCTTCTAAACCAAAAACCTGAGCAGCGCACACGTTCGGGCAGGAATCCGATCCGCATCGGCCTCGGCTCGCCGCCCAGCGGGCCGCTGACGTTACAGCTTCGCGGTGCGAGCAAGCTAGCTGCCGGGTGCTAACCTAAGTTACTCTAAGAAAATGTATTCCTGCAGCTTGTTTATAGTTTTTAATCTATATCGTCACCTTCAGGGCGCGTCTATCAAAACACGTTTACATGAAAGCAGCAATGAGCTCGACGCATTTGGACGCTTTTAAAAAACCTGTTCAGGCAGGCATTTAGGTAGCATGCGGTATTTTAGGTCTTCACTTGTGTCTTTGTTTGACTGTGAAGCTCTTGGTGTCTGTGAAAGGTGCGATATAAAAGGAACTTGCTTGCTTGCTTATATGGAGCGTTTTTATAAAAGGGATATTATATATTTCCAGTTAGCGAAGACAACAGACAGAGAAGTTTTCAGCCAGAGTCGATCTGTTTTGGCAGTCTGTATAAGTCCAAGGAGTGTAGACATACGACCCGCATCAGCCTACAACACGTGTCTTTGTTTAGGAGAGCGAATGTGGATCAGATGCACAGCGAGAGTTACAGCACGGCTTCAAGCAGGAGGAAAAATCCCATGAAGCAGCTGTTCGCAACAACAGGTTTCTGTCGGAGCTGCTGAAAAGCATTCTGGGTACTGTAGGAAATCACCAACACAGGCTGAATCGCTGCAACTTCCAGCCACGTTTAGAAGCAAATGTTCTGCCTCCTGACTCTCTCTCTCTCTCTCTCTGTGATGTGTTGTTTAGACCGCCTGCAGTCACCGTGACGTTAGAAACGGCGTCTGATACTGGCCGCATCATCAGGCAGCGCTGGTGTTGGATCATGGGATACGGCAGGCCGGCTGCAGGCAAACAGCCTCCACATGACACACCACCTCTCACAAAAACACACCTCTCAAATCGCCGTCCTCATCTCCAGTTTTTTTTTTTGTCAGCGATCCAAAAAAAAGGTCTGCCATCGCTCTGGTGAACTTCCCCATCCGAGGAACAATTGAGCCAATCAGAGCCTTTGTCTCATCTCTGCTGGTCAGATCCCAAATCTGATTACGGTCTTTTGTTTTTGCGGGCTACATGTAAATCAGGGTCGGCCCTCCTCCAGTCCAGAAGCTGGTTGCTGACTGACAGAAACACCAGAAGAAGAAGAACTTATATTCCAACATGTCCGTTATTACAGACACGCCAGCTCGCCGCAGACGCTCGCCTCTTCTGCCGAGCCGTAACATTTAGCCCGCAAAGCGTCTAGGGCTTATGGGAAATGGCGTTCGTTTAAAGCCACTAAAAAAAAAAATAAATAAAAAAACAGAAATACTGAATAAACAATATTAGAGACTGTGCGTCAATAAAAAACTACCATCCTTATCTAAACATATGAAGCGAGTGAACCCACAGCGCCTCCTGCTGGCGTGGATGTCTCGCACCGACTTCACGGCCGTTTGCTCTCAACGCTTTTTGTACCAACTGAGAATAAAAGTGTTAAAAACACCTCCACCGCTCCAGTTCCAGGACTCTCTTTGCTCAGGTTTTGGTTTTCTTTTTGTCGTCCTGATTTCTCTGTTTGTCTTCAGCTGCTTATCGAACCTGCGCAAACATGCATTTCTTGCGTATTTCCTCCGTCTTTGTTCGAGAGATTGTTCGAATCTACAGATGGTGAAAACATTTGAGATAATCCGCGTGAGACGGACTGGTCCGACATGCACGCGCGCACCTGGACAGGTACCGCTGAGTCACAATAGAGTGACTGCAGGTCTGAATTACAACACTTTGAAACAACAAGGCAGCCGGGTGACCGGGGTCAACCAGGTCTAACCTCATCCTGAGGGGGGCGCTGCAGGAAAGGTCATGTGGTCACTGCAATCTAAGACTTCTAAAAAGGTTCGGTACCAAAACAATACTTAATAAAAAAAAAAACATCTTTATCTACTAAACTCTTGTTTCTACAAAATCTTTTCATCAAAACATTAGGAATAACTGAGGTTCAAAAGTTCAGTCGTGACGTTGGAAACAGCAACTGACAAAACGACCCCAGCTCGAAAAGGTCCATTTAGTAGCTGCTCTGGAGCTTTCAACATGTCTTCATCAGCAGATGGGAGTTTTCCCACAGTTCATGTTGAAATTTTCATTTTTTCTGAGCACTTTTAAAAAAAAAAAAAGGCAGAATAAGTAGTATTTTTCCGATTTGACCGTAAACGCAGCTCAGAGCGAGCGTCTCGCGTGTAGCCGCGCCCGTCTCCTCCGCGCTTCCGTTTGTGCCGAGACGGCAGCGGAGAGAGACGGAGAAAAAGACACGTAAGCCGCTCGCTACGTTACGACCTCTCCGCCTGCGCTGCCATTGGCTGGCGGCTGCACACCACTGGCCAAAAAGGTCGACGCCCAGAAACGTCCCGAACGCGGCAAACAGAGAAAGTGCCGGCAGAGGGCGGCAGCAGTGCAGACGCAGACACCGCCACGCGCTTCTCGTGGGTCGAAAGTGATGTTTGAGAGGGATTGTTTGTGTTTGTTATTTAGGAAAATCCAATTTATTCTGCCTTTAAAAAGGAAAATTTAAGTTTGAAATTTCCACTACTGAATATTTTAAATAGGGCTGCACAATTAATCGCAATATTACCGAAATCGCAAAATGGCCAAGGGCAATATCCAAATCGCAGAAGCTGCGATAAAATGTGCGATTATAAAGAAGCGGGGCGGTGCTGCAGAGACGCCCCCCGGCCTACAGATGTTGCTCTCCAGATGTGAGAGAAACAACCCAGTTTGTTTGGTACAGACCCCAACAAATGTCACGTCGTCGTGATCTTAAGTTTGTTTTCCCACTGAAAATGAAAACTGTGATGCGAAACTAATCGTGAATCACATCGCGATCCCAATATCTGTCGAAATAAAATCGCAATATGATTTATTTTTTTTTAACCACATCATAATTTCCCCGTTTATTGTCGCGCACAAATGATTAAGAAGCGCTCCACTGCGAGGACGGAGAACCTCGCGCTCAAGTGCATTTAATAAAGACGTTGTGTATTAATCGTTACCGAGGTAAATGACAGTTAAATCGTGATATTGGCGTCGCCGACGTCCCACGAGTTACCTGGGACGCCTCGGCAGCGCTAACCTGCGCACGCTGCAACTGTGAGAAGTTAGGCTGCATGACAGAAAGCGTGTTCCTGTTACTTTGTCTCCATATTTGCTTTTAGTTGCTGTTCAAGTAGCCCCAGGATCAGACGGGCGAGTGACGAACACGTCAAACACGATATTCATGATTCCCGGAGGGCGACTCCCAATCTCCCCCCCCCCAGGCGTCACCAACATGACAAAAGAAAGTCTGCAGAGCACGCCGCCACGATGTTTACTGGACACGTTCAGGAGAGCAGTGGTTCCCAACACTTATACTTCCACTCTCCTACATCTCAGAGGCAAATACTGTAGTTACGAGTTACACCTTCAAAATGTAAAGCAGACAACGATCCAACAGGTGATTATCAAACCAGCTTCAGCCGGTTGTTTGACTGCAGCACCGTTTCCCCGAACACACCCACACCCGACTGCTTTTGGCTACGTCTCCTAAATATCTGACGTGGCTGTTGCTGATGAGGTATTTGCATGTAAGTAGCACAAGTACGGAGGTCGACGTCACGTCAAAAGTCTCTCCGTTCGAGTTTGTCAAGTTGATTTTTTTTTTTTAACACTGTAAAAACGCTTTGCTCAATACACCTCTGGGTCCCAGTTCTTAAAAAACTACTAAAATTATTTAAGGGATTCCTATCAAAAGTGTTTATGTAAAAAAAAGATAATAACAAATACTGAACGATATATATCGAGCCAGAACCCTAAAATATCAATAATCGGGTTCAGAGATCCGGTTTCAGCCGAGTCCAAAACAGAAAAGCAGAAACGTCTTTTCTGATAGAAAACTAAATATCTTTGGGTTTTGAAATGTTTGTTGGACAGAACAAGACATCTTTGTATGACGTCACCTTATTCAAATTGTGATAAACATTACTCACATTACCATTTTATGGACCAAACCATTAAAAATCGAGAAAAGAATCGGCAGATTAATCGTTAGTTCGGGGTTTTCCAGGAGAATGTGGAGAAGCCGGCCCCCAAAAAAAGCTTAATTATTGCATATTGTCTTCTTTCAGAAGCCTGTTGATTCCCGCTACACTCCTGTCCTCTCCCTTTGTTACCGATACACTACACACCTGTGGGCGGGACGCAGCTACGACTCACTTTGTTACGCACAAAGCACGAGCACAATTACTGCATCTGACATTAGTTTGCATAAAACAAAAAATACCAAAAGCGTCCCGGGACATTTTAAACCGTGAAGTTACCGTGTGAGGCACAGCCTACATTTTGTCATACGACACAGGCCAAACATTCCCCGTGCGAGTGTGTGTGTGTTCGCGCTGCGTCTTACAGATGTCTCTGCTGTGCAAATAAAGATCATTCGTTCGTTCGTTCACGTCTGTGTGGCGTATGTGGAACACGCAGCCGCTGTAGTAGCCCGTCTAATGAGGGCGTCCCCCGTCTGTCCAATCAGTGCAATTCTTAATGTGTTTCGTCATCATCATCTTGCTAAATCTGTCAAACACTGAAGACGACTCTCCGCTCGGCTGAACACACACACACAGTTTTGAAGCAGAGGCTGGAGGTCGTAAAATGTTATCTAAACTATTTCACTGGACATCAACGAGTAGTCTGTCGTCTGCAGTAAACACGGCCCTCCACCTTCGTCCCGGCTCTGCTGCGGGACGAGCCGAGCGTGCAGGTGGATCACAGACTTCCTGTCCGACAGGAGGCAGAACGTGCCGTACGTCCCTCGTATACTTACGCACGCCTGCACATACAGCCACCTTGTTCCCAGAGCGCCATGATACCTTGTGTGAATCATCACGTTATTCCTTTCACTCGGTTAGCAATGTGCAACAGGGGTCTTCCTTTTCTTAGAGAACTTTTGGGAAATAAACGAACACCTTAAATGGGATAACGCGAACGTAGCCCTGCCTGCTACTGCCGAGAAGCTGCCTTCGATAACGTGCGGTAGCATAGTTAGCTGCTTTATTGATTCTGTTGCTACTGACGGTGAATCGACGGGAGTCCCGCAGTAATAAAGTCGGCGTATTTTATTACGCGAGGCGGAAGACCTCCTTGTGTATTTAAAAGCAGGCATGGTAGCAGCAGTCAGCTGATGCAGTAGATTCATGTTCTTGTATAATAATATTTGGCGATGAATGCGCTTGTGTCTGTACGCTGCCTGTTCTGCTTCCTGATGGTTATCTGACGTTAGATCAAAACGCCGCTCTGTTAAATTAAAATTAGCTGATCATCAGCAGCGCGCTGATCTTTCGTCTTCACCTGCAGACGCGTTCTTGGATGTGCGTTTGTCTTTCATATAAAAAAACGCACATGTAAAAGATATGTAAATGCTCCTTTATTTTTGTAACGACACGTCCATGACGCGCTGGTCAAGCAAAGGAGCGCCTTCAGCGGAAGACTCATTCCCCCACAATGCACCACAGAGCGCCACAGGAAGTCATTCCTCCGCATGGAGGGAAAGTTTAGCTGTCCGCATACTTTTGGCCATGCAGTGAATATACAAGCGGTATATCCTGCTGTCCTGTATGCTGTTGCATGCTGGGGCAGCAGGCTGAGGGTAGCGGACGCCAACAGACTCAACAAACTGATCCGTAAGGCCGGTGACATCGTGGGGGCGGAGCTGGACTCTCTGGCAGTGGTGTCAGAGAGGAGGACGCTGGGTAAACTACACGCCATCTTGGACGGCGTCTCCCACCCGCTCCATGACGCGCTGGTCAAACAAAGGAGCGCCTTCAGCGGAAGACTCATCCCCCCACAATGCACCACAGAGTGCCACAGGAAGTCATCAGACTCTTTAGCTCCTCCCTCTAAGTGTCAGTCTGTCTGACCCGAAGTCACTAAACTGGACATTGATCATTAACATCTCTGCAATACTTGAATAACTGAGCAATATTCTGTGTTAATACTCCTGATCAATATTTAGTTTTTCCTATTTATTATTAATACCTCCATTACTGCTGTTGCACCTCTGCTTATTACTTATATTATTACATTGCATTTATACCGTATTTTCATCATCAACCGGTAAACCCACCTGGTACTTCACACTTATTTTATTTGATACTTAATTTATTTTCTGACCTGTTTTTATAGTGTTTATAGTGTTTTATATTGCTTGCTAGTACTTCCTCCTGTGTGCACTGACGTAAAGGCGAGCTGCTGTAACAAAGAGTTTCCCTTCGGGGATCAATAAAGGATTTCTGATTCTGATTCTGACTAATCTACATTAAACACGTCGGAGCTCAGACATTGCACTGCCGGCCGGGGTTGAGCCCCACCTGTACGGACCGCGTTTGACCCCCGTGCTGCTGCTGCTGCTTTGGATCAAAAGAGCCTAATAAATGTTGTATTATTGTTGAGCTGAAAACCTTCAGAGAGCTGCCACTTCCGCCTCCATCTGCACCGAACAATAAGCTGCTCCATCAGCGCTCCGCAGCCGTCACACAGCTCACATTGTTCAGAGCTGAGGGTGATTTGAATGGAGGGAGTGAAAGGCTTCACCCCAGTTTCCACGGAGCGTCTACTGACAGGAAGTCAGCGGCAGATTGAATGTGTTACAGAGGGATCCCGCCTGCTTACAAAAAGACACGTAGATCAGCAACAACGTCGGCAAAGGAGGACGGAGAGAGTCGGGGGGCCCGCAGAGACACAACTCTGCAGCTCAGAGCGCTAGTTTAACCTGCCCCAAGCTGCTTAAAGAGACCACGTCGTTGTAGTCGTTGCGTCTACGAGCTTTGTGGCTCGTGACCTCTTAAAATAAAGCCGTTCCTCGTCGAGTCCTCTCACCACGGGTTGAGTACGTCTCTGAGCTGCGAGTCTTTTCCCCCGTCGAAACCTCCTCAGACACGCGGTTCATGTGAGTAACCGCGGCGTCAGATAGTAAATCGCAGGCTTTGTTCACAGGCCCTATTCACCCGAACCGAACTGTAAACACAAACAGCGTCGTGAGAACGCGATCAGATTTTATTTATCCCCATCAAGGTTTTGTTTTTTGGCTCCGATCCGGATCTGACTCCTTTAATACGGAGTCTGATCTGATCCTTGCGCGTTAGGGGCGTAAGCTCCTCCGTATGGGAGCGTTACGCTTTCCCGGTTAGTCACGACGCTCCACGAGTGTCAAACTGAAGTCGTGGTTTGTCCGCGGAAACGCTTCAAACACGTCATTTACGACGGCTTCGCCCGGACGTGTCGATCAGCGGAACGAGACAGAACAGACAGGAAGTCCTCCTCCTCTCAGCGTTGACTAACTAACGCTATAGGAGCATTACTGACGTCTGTGTTATTTATTTTTTCTCATTGACAATATGACTTTTGAGTGTATTTGAGTGTATTAACTGTTACAGAAAGAATCACGGCCACTGTTAATGCATTTTTTTTGTTTTCCTGCTGTACCGAAACCGAACCGTGAATTCGTGTACCGTTGCACCGCTATTACATTTACATAGAAGCAGAAGAAGTGCAACGCTGATTAAACATGCATCAGACACACTGGAATAACAGCTGCTGACGTTGGCACACCTTATTTTACACTAACTTGATCAGCTTAAGTTATTGTCACGGTATAAGTTTAACCGCAGAACGTGACTCCTGAAACTGACGCGAGATCAGCTGGAGGGAAGACGTCTCACTCTGCCGAGAGCTGCAGAAGCACTCCGGTGGTACAGACTTGTCACAGAGCGGAGCCTCTTCCCTCGCGGACGATCTTTGGTCGAGCACAAAAACAGCACGAGTTTACTTTTGTTCTGTCATCGAGTTTCTCACATAATTAACATTGAGCTGTGACAGCTGATCTGAGCTGCTGCTGCTGCCGGAGGCGCTTTGCCTTCTTGAGCCGCTTCCTGGATGTTTTCTGCTCTACTCCGATGAGAAAGAAAGACACAACAGACTTATAACCTACTAGTGTTGTGTCAAACTTCTAGATGTGCTGTTCCCAAACTGACAGCTGGTTCACTCGGCGCGTCCTCTGCCGTGCTGCAAGTAGTTTTTAATGTGCTTTAACTAAAAAAGGGATCCATCTGCTGATCTGATCTGACTGAATGGTGATCCGCAATAAGCGTCTTGCAAGTTGGCCACATCCTCCACTACAAGGACGAAATACAGGGCGCATTAATACACAGGTGTCTCTTAAAATGTAATCTTGACGAGGTGACGGTTAATCACAATACTGATTTCGGGTGATAAATCACCCGAGCGCCTTGAATACCAGGTGCCGAGTGCTTTGCGAGCACCGCAGCTCTCTCGGTAACAGTACAGACTTGTTTGAACAGTTGCGTAACGAAGACATGTATGTTTAACAGGCCAAACAGAAAGCGATGTTAGAGGCTCCGTGTCTGAAAGGGACACAAATAGCCTCCGATCTGTCTGATGATGTTTGCGATGGGACGGGATGTAACTAATCATCTTAATGCAACTGAGAGCAGAGGCCTCAACATTTTACTCGCAGACAATCATCCACAGAGCTCGGTGTGAACAGCATGCGTTTCTCCACAGAGGCGGGCAGGCAGCAGTCCGGCGAAGTTTTCAATAAAAGTCTTCACAGAGCGTTTTTAACGAAACCGACTCGCGCCCTGTCTCCGTGGTAACGGCAGCATCCAGCATCACGGGCGAGGACCCTCTCACTCAGCATCATTAGAGCAGGTGCCTTGCTCAGTGGCACTCAAACTGGGCATTTGCTTGAGTTTCGACCCGGCTGTTCCCTGCTGATTAAGGACAATGTGACTCACTCCATCCAGTCACAACACAGTGTTTGAGGGCTTTCAAACCTGAGGTTTACTGGCTTCCTAAAGGGCACTTCAATGAGTTGATGTCAAGGATTAAACACCCGTCTTTCAACCTCTTACACAAGAGATACAGTGATATTGTTACCAATATAAACGAAACTCCATTGGTAAACTTGCTATTTTCATGCATTTGTGCTTACTGGCGAAACTGGGTGTGTTGTTTAACAACTCAAATCATATAGTCTGATTAATTATAGGCAAATCTCATGTTCGGCAAGAAAACAAGAGTTCTATCAGTTCGTATTTAAATAGTAACTTTGATTTAACTTTGATAATAGGCCACACTATTGGCCGCTACCACCAAGACCGGTGTATTTCGGCCGTAGAGAGACTGATGGAGATGGTAGCCAAGCAAACAAAAAAGCCGAAATGTCATGAAAAAGAGTCCTGCTGGGTGGATGTGATTCACGCCGAAGGTAAGGGCAGTTACTCATCAGTCAAACTCGGCTTTTCAACGTACTTCAGAAGCTACGCAGATGTGGCGGCAGCATCCGTAGCAAGAATCAGTACATTTTATAACGGGGTACCGTGAAGTTTGCCTCCTCTGACAAACGGGCACGCATCGTTACTTCACTTCCTGGCATAAGCGTGGTGCCTTAAAAACAAAAGCAGTCGGTCGCCGGCCGTTGTTTTCCAAGCGGGCTGAGAAGTTCTCCGTTCACTAACTAGACATTTTAAAAACAGCAGTTTATACAGAGCTTTTTTTTATTTTTATTTCTGACAGCAGGCGACATCTCAACAAGCCTCACTTTCTCAGATAATTCACAGCCCGCTGAGGAGCCGCTAGCCGCCGGCTAACACTTGAGAGGAAAGTGGGAACTTACAGATGTGAGGAGCGGTCTCATCTGCTCGCTGTTGTCTTCCTCCATTTCCACACAAAACGTTGTGAAAAGACCCTTTTTCTCTCCTCGGGGGAGGCGATAACTCATCCAGGCTAGCTAGCCGCCGGGTGCCTTTCTTCTGTGCGCGCGTCTCTCCACCACCACTTTGTAACTGCCTGAATATATTAACTCCGGCTGTAAAGCCCGCCTTCTTTTTGATCGACAGCTCGGTTCTCCGCTGACGTGGCAGCGAGCTTTTCACTCCCACCAATCCTCGAGCTGGAAAGTGCAGTGGGCGGAGCTATGCCGGTAACGAGGCACGAGTGCGTTTTCCTCATTTCAGTCTGTTATTGTTAGTGACACAACTTTATTAATTAAATCTATATACTAATACTGTATATAAACTTCTTTAAAACTGTAACGTATGTGCATTTTATATTTTTTTTTACATATATCTATACTTTTTTAATTTTTAATTTTTATCCTTTATTTGTTATTTCTTATTTTTCACACATTTTCTTTTCTTTCTATAAAAGCACGCTGCAACTATTATTTCACTATACATGCTGTTTGTGTATGTGACAAATTTATTTTATCTTATTTATTTGTTTGCACGTTAAAAATACAATTATTATAAAAGATGTGATATGTACATTCACATATATGCAAACACACTTTACCTACATATGCTCTATTACTTATTATACTGTTATACTATACGAATGAGTTTAAAGTAGAGCTGCAAAGATCTCTCCCAAAAAGATAAACAGGATTGCATTAAATAAAAGTAAGAAGGGATAGCAAGGCTGCTACAAAATAAACAAAAGATAATAATATATTAATGTAATAATCATTATTTCTCATTCCAGCTGTCCAACAGTCAGCACTGTCACTGGGAAGTTGCCAGCGTTTGTTCATGATGTTTTTAAAAAGTAAACAAACATGATGAGCGAATGTGTAACTAAACCCTCGGACCCTAATATTGTTTTACGTCTTTGATAAGAACGTTTCACGTAGTTTAAAAGGAGGGAAGAAGATCGTTTGGATAATTTGGAGCAACTAAAATCCGACTGATGTGAACTCTGATACGTTGACGGGCTTCTTGCAAACACGATCAATTGGCGTCGGAGTCAGAAAGAGAATCAGCTTCATTGGCCGAGTGTGTTTACACATGCAAGGAATTTGACTCCGGTTTCTGGTGGCTCGACGTACTTTCACGCAGACTGATGTTCAGTAGGATACACATTCAGCTAAACAGGCAAACGTATAACTCATGTACAAGCAGGTGGGAGGTGGAGAAGGCGTCTGAACAGGCGCACACATGCTGAAAATCCCGGCTTTCCCGCAAGTAGGTTTCCCTGAAAAATCTGAGATTTCTGTGAGGATTCCCAGTAAATACCTGGATCTTAATTCCAGGTATTCACCCCCGTCTGTGTCTCTTTGAGTAGCAGGAACTGCAGGTTGGTTGCAGATCATTTCAGCCCTAAAGGGTTTTGCGTTGAGTAATTACTTTGTTTCAAAAAAATCATAAATAGGTCGTTGATTTGTGGAGATGATCGTGCTGAGCACAACATTAAGTGCATTTATTCACTGCAGAGCTCATTTATCCAAAAAGAGCCACAATCCTCTGAGAAATCCTGTTGTGCTCGAATTGCAAACAATTTCTCCAGGTGTGTGAAGACAAAGTGTAGTGCAGCATGCAGACTGAAATCACTGGACTTTAGGGAGTGGTGTTCATGGACAGTGTTGTCCCACAATGCAAAGCTCAACGAAAATTGAAAGACCTGCTCTACCTGACCTAATCCTCTAGGAAATATATTTTACGTGCCATTTGTGAAGTTTTCAAATTAGAAACTGCGTGTAGTCTCGCAGAGGAACTCGACAGGAGGCTGCAAAGCACTGATTTGCTCTGAGCACACCCAACAGTGACGTCACAGGGTCCTGGAGTACACCTGTACGTCACTGCAGCCAGGTGAGACGTTACAGGTTGAGTTACTCTTTGAATTTTATTTATACGGCTCTAATTCATAACTGAAGTTATCTCACTGCACTTTTCCTACAGAGCAGGTCTAGACCAAACTCTTTATAATATTATTCACAGAGACCCAACAGATCCCACCATGAGCGAGCACTTGGCCACAGCAGCAAGGAAAGACTTCCTTTAAGAGTCAGCAGGTGGCCCACAACCACAGATCCAGACTCTGCAGGAACACGGGGGCAGCAGGTGGCCCACAACCACAGATCCAGACTCTGCAGGAACACGGGGCAGCAGGTGGCCCACAACCACAGATCCAGACTCTGCAGGAACACGGGGCAGCAGGTGGCCCACAACCACAGATCCAGACTCTGCAGGAACACGGGGCAGCAGGTGGCCCACAACCACAGATCCAGACTCTGCAGGAACACGGGGCAGCAGGTGGCCCACAACCACAGATCCAGACTCTGCAGCTCTGGAGGCAGAAATACCTGCTGAAAGCGACAGGAGGAGAGAGGAGAGAAAGCACAGAACTACGGAGAGAGAAGATGTCGAGTTAGTAACATGCAGTAATGGGATAAAAATACATACAGACAGAGAGGGAGAGGGGAGAGGTGCATCATGGGAAGTCTCCCGGCAGTCTAGGCCTATAGCAGCATAACTAAGGGATGGTTCAGGACCCACCTGAGCCAGCCCTAACTATAAGCTTTATCACAGAGGAAAGTCTTAAGCCTGCTCTCAAATGTGGAGATGGTGTCTGCCTCCCGAACCCAAACTGGGACCTGATTCCACAGGAGAGGAGCTTGATACCTGAAGGCTCTGGCTCCCGGTCTACTTTTGGAGACTCTAGACCTGCAATAACAGATGTGTTTGTCCACTTGTTTCCAACAGAAACTAATTCTGAACTTGTCAGCGAACAGCTGCTTATTTCCACGTCCGGCGGCGACGGAGCAACATGACCCTTCATCAGGATCCAGTGTCTGCAGATTCAGCTGATTCTCAGTAGCTTCATCACCAGAGACACCTTTATAAATAACAAGTATATATAAAAATATCCAGTATAGACGCTTTAATTGTGTGTGTTGGCACCCTTGGCCCGGTCTCCTGCTAGTACGGCACAGCAAAGTATATTAAAAGGCATTGTGGGAAACATAGGACATGACAAAGTGAAGCAGACGTAAGTAAGAGTAAGTTGAAGGAAAATCAAACAAACAAAGACATGAAAAGTCCACGAAAACTAGTTTGGCAAGCAGGGACGTCATTTTTCCCTGTAAAACAGGCCCTGAATGCACCACAGTCCTCCTCCTGTGGGAAACGCTGAGAGAGTTTTCAGCTGACGATGGAAAACCAAATTATAATTGTTACAAATCGGACTAAATCATGCCGCAGGAGCCACATGAAGCCGGTGACACAGTTTCACAGTAAAGTGACCTTTTGAACAGCTTATCTGTGATTAGCAGCTCCATGTTTGTGCGGCATGTTTCCCTCCTGCTGCTCCTGCCGGCTGCCGTAATCCTGACAGATTATTTCATTACAGCAAAGTCATTGTTGTTCCCACAAAGCAGCGCAGGGGCCTCTGGCTACCCCCGCACGGTCTTTTCTTTAAAGGTTTTCTTCAGGAAAACAACACGCGGGGCAGTTTTCCAAAATGTCACACATTCAGTATTAATCTCACACTTTTAAAAAAAAAAAAAAACCCCAAAAAACTTTCTCATGAATTTGAAAGAAGAAAGAAAGAAGCAAAACATTAGGTTTCTTATAGTTCTGACTGCGAGTGTGTTTCCATCCACCTGTCTGGAAACAGCTCATATAATTAGCTCATAATTATAATATATTTAATAATTAAGGACTTCCTGAACTTCTGCAGTATAATGTGTGTGTGTGTGTGTGTGTGTGTGTGTGTGTGTGTGTGTGTGTGTGTGTGTATTACTCATGTTGTGGGGACATAAGTCAGTTTACAGACTCACCAAGTCCCCATAACGTGATTCATTGAATTTCTTTGGGCGGAGACTTGGTTTAAGGGTCAGGGTGAGTCTCCAGCAAATGAATGTAAGTCAATGTAACGTCCTCTGAAGTGATGGAGACACGAGTGTGTGTGTGTGTGTGCGATGTATACAGACAGGTAGCAGGTACTTTCCTGCTGACCTGAAGCCAAAAGCAGCTTCATTAACTGAGCAGATTAAAGCTGTCGGCAGGAGACGAGGCCCCGCGCAGCTTTCTAATGAATATTTCAGACGACCTTTGACCTGCTGCGTGTTACATAACACCATCCACTTTATTGTTCAGCCCACAGCATCTGCATTAAGACGGCACAGCGGCCTGTATCTGCTGATTCGAGCACCAATATATCCTGCTGCCGGTCGGGACGATGATCATGTCTTCTTTCAAAAGCAACAAAGGTGCTGACATGAAATCGGATACACTTGGACGCAAAAGAACATTTCTATCGAAAAACAAAGGAGGGTCGACCGGGAGCCAGTTCGCAGGTGGATCAGACGTCTGAATCGCTGCCCACATCGCAGCGCTTCAAACATTATAGGACAATAGTGACACACTGTGTTAAAGTGATAAAATCAAGTTGAATAAAACATTAAAGTCAATGGACTATAAGAGTATATTATGAAAACTGGTACGCAGCACACAGTGCATACAATGTACTGTGATGCTCTGTCAGTGTGCCAATTGTTTTTGATCAATAAACAAGCAGCAACAGGCACAGAAGTCGGAAACAGTTCGTTTATTCAGATATTAAACCGGTAACATAAAGGTCGGTCTCATGTCTGCGCGTTAAATACGGAGCTGGAGTCAGGACGTGGTTAGCCTAGCTTAGCATAAAGACTGGAAGCAGGGGGAAACAGCTAGCCTGGCCCCCGACACGTCACCGTTCCAATTATCAATGCTGTTAATACTAACGCTATGAATAAAAACTGATCATTATTAAGACAAAGCCATCTAATATTTGTTTTACAGTTCTGATTAAATATATTAACTTATGCCTACACTGCAAAAAAAAAAAAAACAGCAAAATGTGTTGTTCGTTATTATCCTCCAAAACAACGCACACGAGTGTTTTCTGATCCTGCTGGCGTTTTTCTTACAGTATTCCTAACTTTCTGTTTCTCCTTGATGCCCACGTGAACGACTGCACATTCTTTATTCAATATTTCTACATCAGATTTATGTGTTTTGCAGTACTTGTTTTTTTTTTATTGCGTCCGTTGTGCACCGAAACACCGAGATAAATTCATTGCATTGTGAAAACCTGCTTTGCACTAAACCTGTTTCTGATTCTGATCTCAAACGCGTCAAACTGGAATAGAGAAAATCGAAATGTGAAAGACTTAAACTGAACTGAAGTAACTCACCTACCAAAAGAGCAGCTCAGATGCAACGAGTATGTATTAATTCGTGTTACAAAGAGCATTAACTGCTACACGGCCTTAAAAAACCCGAAGAATTCATAAAAATCAACGCAAACGTTTAGTTAAACAACTGTAAAAACTGTTAAAATCCTCCTCATTTGCAAACTTCTTAAATACATGAAATGGCCAAAAGTATGTGGACACTCGAACAGTGTGTGTTATGTGACTCCATGTTCATTAATGTGCTGCTCTAACAGCCTCCAGATGTTGAACCAGCCGCATCGGCAGCGGTGGAACGTAACTACGTGCAAAGTACTGTACTTTAGTACAAATTGAGGTACTTGTACTTTACTTGAGTATTTCCGTTTCATGCTACTTTACACTCCTACTCTGCTACAGTTCAGAGGCAAATATTGTACTTTTTACTCCGCTAGATTTATTCGATAACTTTAGTTACTTTGCAGATTTTTACAAAACAAACCATGTGATCAGTTTATAAAATAAATGAATAGATAGATTTAAATACCCAAAAGTATATAAAGCATTTAGAAGTGGCTCCACCTCAACCAGCTACAACATTAAAGTATCGTTTTGCTAATGCAACAATAATAATGATCCAGTAATATGATGATATGACACTCACAAACGAATACTTTCACTTTCAAGTACATTTTGCTGATAATACTTTTGTACTTTTACGTGTAAATGAGTATGTTTACAATTTGGTATCACTACTTTTACTTCAGTGAATGATTTGAGTACTTCTCCACCACTGAGCACTGATGTTGGGCGATGAGGTCCGGCATCATAACATTTGCCTCCACCTTCAGTCCTCTGACTTGCTTTTGATCCACCCTCAGAATAAAAAAACTGCGCTCCTGTCTATCTGAAGCTCTGCGGCGCCCTCTGGTGGCGCTCTCAGTTCAGTACAGCTCATCGTCAACATCATCGCCTGCTCTCCTGCAGCTGGGTGGAGGTGTCAGACCGGCAGGTGGAGGCCTCTCTGCTGGGCGGGGCTCGGCGTCAGCAGCTTCCTCAGGTGAGCCAGGACCAGGTGCTTCATGCTGCCTGACGGCTTGGAGCGATCCAGAGCAATGGATTCTGGGAGGTCAGGTCTGTGAGGCGGAGAGAGGAGACAGAGCTGTGATACTAATACTGCGACGTTACTGCTGTGATACTAATACTGCGACGTTACTGCTGTGATACTAATACTGCGACTATTACTGCTGTGATACTAATACTGCGACGTTACTGCTGTGATACTAATACTGCGACCGTTACTGCTGTGATACTAATACTGCGATTATTACTGCTGTGATACTAATACTGCGATTATTACTGCTGTGATACTAATACTGCGACGTTACTGCTGTGATACTAATACTGCGACCGTTACTGCTGTGATACTAATACTGCGACTGTTACTGCTGTGATACTAATACTGCGACGTTACTGCTGTGATACTAATACTGCGACGTTACTGCTGCTGTGATACTAATACTGCGATTATTACTGCTGTGATACTAATACTGTGACCGTTACTGCTGTGATACTAATACTGCCACCGTTACTGCTGTGATACTAATACTGCGACGTTACTGCTGTGATACTAATACTGCGATTATTACTGCTGTGATACTAATACTGCGACGTTACTGCTGTGATACTAATACTGCGACCGTTACTGTTGTGATACTAATACTGCGACCGTTACACTGTGATACTAATACTGCGACGTTACTGCTGTGATACTAATACTGCGACGTTACTGCTGTGATACTAATACTGCGACGTTACTGCTGTGATACTAATACTGCGATTATTACTGCTGTGATACTAATACTGCGATTATTACTGCTGTGATACTAATACTGCGACGTTACTGCTGTGATACTAATACTGCGACCGTTACTGCTGTGATACTAATACTGCGACGTTACTGCTGTGATACTAATACTGTGACCGTTACTGCTGTGATACTAATACTGCGACTGTTACTGCTGTGATACTAATACTGCGACTATTACTGCTGTGATGCTAATACTGCGACCGTTACTGCTGTGATACTAATACTGCGACGTTACTGCTGTGATACTAATACTGCGACCGTTACTGCTGTGATGCTAATACTGCGACTATTACTGCTGTGATACTAATACTGCGACGTTACTGCTGTGATACTAATACTGCGACTATTACTGCTGTGATACTAATACTGCGACTGTTACTGCTGTGATACTAATACTGCGACTATTACTGCTGTGATACTAATACTGCCACCGTTACTGCTGTGATACTAATACTGCGACGTTACTGCTGTGATACTAATACTGCCACCGTTACTGCTGTGATACTAATACTGCGACCGTTACTGCTGTGATACTAATACTGCGACGTTACTGCTGTGATACTAATACTGCGACCGTTACTGCTGTGATACTAATACTGTGACCGTTACTGCTGGGATACTAATACTGCGACGTTACTGCTGTGATACTAATACTGCGACCGTTACTGCTGTGATACTAATACTGCGACGTTACTGCTGTGATACTAATACTGCGACGTTACTGCTGTGATACTAATACTGCGACGTTACTGCTGTGATACTAATACTGCGACGTTACTGCTGTGATACTAATACTGTGACCGTTACTGCTGTGATACTAATACTGCGACGTTACTGCTGTGATACTAATACTGTGACCGTTACTGCTGTGATACTAATACTGCGACCGTTACTGCTGTGATACTAATACTGCGACGTTACTGCTGTGATACTAATACTGCGACCGTTACTGCTGTGATACTAATACTGCGACCGTTACTGCTGTGATACTAATACTGCGACGTTACTGCTGTGATACTAATACTGCGACGTTACTGCTGTGATACTAATACTGCGACGTTACTGCTGTGATACTAATACTGCGACTATTACTGCTGTGATACTAATACTGCGACGTTACTGCTGTGATACTAATACTGCGACTATTACTGCTGTGATACTAATACTGTGACGTTACTGCTGTGATACTAATACTGCGACTATTACTGCTGTGATACTAATACTGCGACGTTACTGGTCATGTCAGACTGGACCAGTTTGTCAGTGTGTGTTACCTGGTGAGTCTGCAGTGGTGTTTGCTGTGGAGGCTGAGGCCCTGCAGCCCGGCGATGGGTTGTCGATGGGGGCCCCCGGGGGCCCTCAGGCTCCAGGACAGAGCCGACAGAGAGTCTCTGTAGACCAAACCACGACGAGACGTCATGGGACAATGATGACACGTCGCCAGCTGAAGCACACGGAGACACAGAAGAAGAAATGTCCGGTTTGTGGTTTTGTTTGAATCTATTAGGAGTCCAGGTTATAATAAGTTTATATGAAGTAAATATGGACAGAGGAAACCTGAACAGACACCCAGTCTGTAACCTGATGTTCACCGGCTGCAGACAGAAAAAAGTATGAAGTATAATCAGCTAAAGTTCCTTAAAGTGTGACAGTGAGAGTCGTCCCTGTGCAGTAAAACGCTTCCTGTCAGTGTTTTATTATATCTGATGTTTCTGGATTCATCTTCCTGCTGCGTTCATGTGTGTGTTGCATTTTACTGCTGCAGATGTTTCAGGTCGAGCTCATTTTAACTGCTTTATATACTGTTGGGCAGTTTAACCAGCAGCAATGCATCATGGTCTATAAGGTCATCGCGTGTCTGCAGCGTCGCCGTCCTGCGAGAACCACGTATCTCTAAAAAGTCTTCCTGAGCTCAGAGAAACAGCCTGTTTTCAGCTCTGTGACGCTGCGTTTCCCAGCTGATCCGAGGGGGGGTTAAAGAGTTTATTCAGCTTCAGGAGGAGGAGAGTTTCCTCAGCACGTGAAGGAAACTCTTCATCCTTCAGCTCGTCACAAACACCTGGAGATACGAGGTTTCCACTGGACAGGAAGGGGCTGAAACGCTGTGATCTGTAAAGTAACTAAAGCCGTCGGACAAACGTAGTGGAGCAGAAAGTAACGTGAAATGGAAATACTGCAGTAAAGTACAAGTACCTCGAATGAATACTTAAGTACAGTCCTACAGTGAATGTACACCAGTTATTCTGGTCTTTGAATGAGACTTGGAGTCTGAACGAGTCTATCGCGCCCCCATGAGGCTGTGATGTTCATTACGCACCAGAAAACTAAATTGCTGCCCGGATGAAAACTGGAGAGACAACTTTGAATTGTAAAATGAAAAGTTTGTCCTGAGGATGAGGAAGGTCATGTTGTCATCAAAAGTATTTAAACTCCGTATGGCACCTGATCTGCATGTTAACGTCTGCTGGATGTTGAAGAATAATGCTGGTGATATTCTGTTTCTTCTCGTCAACACGTTCAGACTCAAACCAGCGGCTAACACCTGTTAGCAGAAACGTTCGCCTCCGTCGTCTTTCAGAAACTATTAAAACACGTCAGCGAGCTGCTCTGTTGCACTGGCTGACATGTTCCTTCATCACCACGAACACACACACTGTAGTTTATTCTGACTCCGCCCCACACACACCGTCCCGCTGCCCCAAACACTCACTACAGCACCACATGTGGATTCATCCGCCGCTGGAAATAGTCCCCAACAGATGCTCTGTTTCCTCCTGTTGGTCTGATAAAAACTACAGCGAGCAGCTGTTTGAGGAAACTCCTGAGCCTTTTTAAACAGGAAACTATATATTTAAAGATTTACGTCTTCAGCAGGAACCAACGGGCTCGCAGCTGAGAGCCGCAGACAGGAAGTGAGACGGCGCTGAGAGACGGAGCGACGCGTTGCTGGTTTGAGGCTGAACGTGAGATCTGACGACAGAAAGAAAAATGCAGAACAGCAGCAGACTGATGCTTCATAAAGGACTGAAGTTTTATGCCAGATCTCAGAGGAGCCTCAGTCTTTCAGGACGTTGGATCTAAATCGAGCTCTCTGTCTGCGGGGCGGCTCCCAGGGGCCCCTGCAGCAGATACAGACCTACTTCTGCTTTAATTAGACCTCCGCCTCCTTTAACACCAGCAGCTGATGACCTGACTCACATTTAGTTCTACTGAAACAACAAAATTATTTTCAAAAAAACATCTTTAACCAAATTGCTTATCGGTTTCCTGCGAACTTTACTTTGTTTTGATGTCAAAAATACACTGCGGGTCTGTCACATACGGTTTTTAATGTGACATGAAAATGTATTCTCTTAAATTACGCACAAGCAGTTATAGTCAGCCAGACAGTCGCGCTGCAGCCGGGGGGCGGACAAAATAACGTGAACACCTTATAATGCGACAGGGAGGGAGTGTTAGTTGGATTTTGTTGTTTTCTACAGGTGTTGCTGTGTCTGTGTCCACCCCTGTACTGTGATACACAACAGCTTCAGATCAGAAGCATTAACATCCTTCGCTCAAGTAAAAGCAGCAGTCCCTCAGGGGAAGATTACTCCACCGCGAGTGAAAGTCCTGCCTTTTTAAAATCTTCCTTAGTATTAGCAGCTAAACGTGAAAGTCCTCCTCAGGCGACAGAGTGCATCGGCCTGCATGTTGCAGCTGGGCACAATGAATCACATATTCATCTATAATTGCGTAATATAAATGTGTCATTTTATAAAATGAGCAAACATTTTGAATAACCTGATCTTGAAAGTAATCAGTCACATGTAGTCAGAATCTATCAGAGTCTGCACTTCACCGAAGGCACCTGAGACGTAGGTGAGTTTAACAGAATGAAATGAACCTTTCTTTCATTAATTGAAAGAAATGTCCCCACAGATCACCTCCTCTCTTCTGTTTCTGAGTCAGCGTGCATTTAAAGTGAAACTGTCACCAGCAAAAGCTCCTGATCGACATCATAAACAGAAGAAAAACGCAGGAAAATATTTAAACGGTGACTGAAAATGAACAAAACAACATTTACTCACTGAGACGAATGTCGCCATGCTGCTGCTGCTGCTGCTGCTGTCGACTGATGTTCCTACAGAGATGAAGAGTGTGTGTGTGTGTGTGTGTGTGTGTGTGTGTGTGTCTCTGTCCTTATTATGTGTGATGTCATCAGGAGGCGGGGCTAAGTATACACACGATGTCATTGTTTGAGACTTCCTGCAAAATCTAGCCAGATTAAAGATTAGACACACACACACACATTCAGTGTGTAATATATGTAGACACACACGCACGTGATCAGTGTATTTAAGGACAATAATCACACACAATCACTTGACTTGTGAGGACTCATGTTCTCTAGCCCCTAACCTGAATCTAATTCTAATCTTAAACCTGAAATACAAAGAAGTGAGTCGGACAAAAACTCACGTCCTCACTTTCCAAAAAACTGCTTTTGAAAAAGTGTCTCAGTCTCACGAAGAGTCCTCAACAAAATCTCCCATATCCCCCCAAAATGTCCACAAAGGTCCAAAAAAAAGGGTCTGGAGACGTCCTCACGACTCACTTTCTAATGTTACCCTCACTTCTCTAAAATGTTTCAAAAATGTCCAAAACTGGACTTATGTTTCCAAAAAAAAGGTTGTTACTTTACAAAAATGTTCAAAATGTCCTCACTATGGTCTAAATCTGTAGCAGGTCCTCACAAAAATACAACCGGAACAACACACACACACACACACACACACACACACACACACACTCACAGAGTCCTGTTTTCCCGGTGTTGCCTGACAGTCAGTTAGATAACAGCTCTGACTGTTACACAACGACAAAAAGCAGAATTAATAAAAGGAGGTTTGGTGTAGAGCCAGGATTACTGTGTGTGTGTGTGTGTGTGTGTGTGTGTGTGTGTGTGAAACCTCTGTTAGACACTAATGAGGTTATTGATCACTGAAGGTTAAAGAGAGGAAACAACGCCTCCCTGTGGACTATCTGAGAACAACTGGTCCTCGTGCACTATATGTCCAAAAGTATGTGGACACCCCCTGTACACGCACTTGTGTGTACTTTTGGTCGTGGTCTGTTCTTTCTGGCTTGTGTTTGTCCTTTTCCTGTTTCAACATGTGTGGAAGAGCCCGACAGACCTGCACAGGGTCCTGACCTCAGCCCCAGCGTCCGCAGAAATGTCTGAAAATGTTCTAAGTTTCTGAAAAACTGCCCCATGTTTAAAAAAAAAAAAAAAACGTCTTTCTACAAGTGTCCTAATTTCACAAAATCACTTAAGATGTCCAAACATGTCTTACAGTTTCAAAAAGCTCCCAAATGTCCAAAAGTGTCTTTAGAAAGTGTCCACTTTCCAAAAATGTCCAGAAGTGTCCTTATTTAAAAAAAAAAAAAAAGTCAGTTTCCTAAAAGGTGTTGGGAAGAACTGGACCCCCGACTGCGAGCCGGACCGGATCTTTAACGGTCTGGCGTCCGAATGGGATCAGATCCCCGCAGCCGGTTCAACATCAGTGAGCATGGTGTCGCAGTCACATGTTACACTGTCACGTGTCAATATTTAGGTGTCCACATACATTTGGCCATGTGGTGCGAGACCAGAAACACCATATATACCTTTTTATGTTCGATTTTAAAATATATTTAAAATATATTTTCATGCCGATAAGTTCAGCGTAACGAAAACACAGGAAGAAGCATCAAGTTTAACATCTCAAGCCGGACTTCTTTCCCCTCACTCTCGTTTCCTTCCTCGTTCCGCGAACTTATTTTGTGTCGTTGTTTCGTTTAATAGAAGCTGAGAAAAGAAACGTGATCTCAGAGTCTGTGGAGCTCAAACTGATCTGACTGTCAAACTGACACCAGATCAGATCTTCCAACATCAGAGCACTTTAATAACATCACTGCAGTCACTACAGCTGGTACTGGTACTCTTCCTCCTCCTGTTGCTAGCAGTATTTCTGCTGGGAAACTCCTCCTCCTCCTCCTGATGTGCTTCATCTTATGCAAACTTCTTCCAAATCACCTCGCGTTTGACTGACAAATGTGCGTTTCCATCTCTGAAGGAGAGAGGAAGGACGAGTGTTCAGGAAAACATTCGGCTGCTGACGACTGACGAGCAGGTAAGACGCAGATTTCACCTCAAAGAAACGAGAAAATGACTCCGTTTGACTGTTTGTGGAAGTGGTTACAGGTACAGGTGAGGTGACAAGCAACAACTAACGAACTCCTTCGAGGTACTTTGCTCGATTATTTCGACCGGAGCGTTTTACTGCACAGGGACGACTTTCACTGTCATACTGTAAGTGAATTCTGCTGATGATACTCACTTACTTTTACTGCAGTGAGGTTTTGAATGCAGGACTTTTACCTGTAGTATTTTCACAGTGTGGCGTTAGTACTTTTACTGCAGTACAGGGTCTGAATACTTCTTTAAGACTGCATTAGAGGAACTGAGGCTGCTGACTGGTTTTGTTGGACAAAGCCGAGAAATAAAATTCCCCTTTACAGTGAGAAATATTATCAAGAGCCGAAAGGCAAACAGAACAAGCTTTCAGTGCTGAAAAGAGAATAAAATCCACAACAAGGTGAGACGCATCACAGTGTGTCGGGCAGGTGAGCGTGACGCAGCGGCAGAAGGACGCAGTTCAATGATGTAACGACCAGCTGAAGAAATACAAATGCGCAGACGCAGGTGGCTTGAAAGCGAAGAAACACGACAACAAAGAAGCCACACCGATCTGACGGGGGGCGGGGGGGCTCAGGAGAGGGGAATGAGGTGATTGGAGGGCAGACGGGACAGGTAAAGAGTAACACTGAAGGAGCCTCAGGAAATGCAAATGTGTTGTTCTAACCCGTCTGGTCATTCCAGGTCCTGGCTTTAGTTCTGACTCCTGCTGCCGCCATGTGTCCTGTGCTGCTCCTGCTGCTGCTGGCAGCACTGAACTCAGGTAAAACACAGTGGATCATGTAACTAAGTACACATTTGAGGTACTTGTACTTCACTACATTTATCTGACAGCTTCAGTTACTAGTTACTTTATAAATTAATATTTTTACACAAAACATATGAAGAGTTTATAAAATATGAAGTTTTGCTGATAGACGATTAGTCGATTAATCAGTTTTTCGTGTAAAACCACTTCCTGGCTGCAGCTCCTCAGATGTGCAGATCTGCTGCTTTCCTCTGAACGACTGTAATAACTGTGATGTTTGTTAATAACGTTGAGCTTCGGACCGTCGCTCGGACACGACGACACGGCGAAGGCGTCGCTTTGGGCTCTGGGTCGTCGTGACGGCGTTTCTCACCGTTTTCACCAGTTTTCCAAACCGATCGATCGATTGATGGATGGATGGAGAAAAGAATCGGCAGATGGATCCAGAATGAAAAGCATCATCAGCTGCAGTCCGATACAAACCGGTTCAACATGAGCTCCGGCTCCACCAGCTGCAGCAGCAACATCCTGCTTTCCATTAATGCACGAGGAATAATAACCTGATGACAGAATATATAACAGCACAGCAGCCGCAGGGACGCTGCACTGCTTTAATGCTTTAAGGGCTGTTTCCTGATCACACTCTCACACTTTCACTGCAGCAGAGGGTTTCACAGAGTGTGTGTTAGTGTTTTACTGCAGTAACGGGCCTGAACACTTCCTCCACCTCTGGCTGGAGGTGTGCAGGCATGTTAGGTGTTTGTGGAGTGTCAGTAGGAACCAGAAAGCGTTTGATTGATACAACGAAATTAGACTGTAAATCATTATATTAACATGGAATGAAAATGTTGCGTTAGAAGGAGTTTTCCTTTTTGAAAAATATGACGGAGGGTTTGAGTTTCTTTTGCTTCAGCAGATTGTTTTTGTTTTTTCCTTTCCCAGAATCCACGGCCTCTCTACCTGAAGACAGCACTGGTCTGAAGTTCATTGTTGTTTTCCCAGAGAACATCGCCTACTATCATCCTGATCAGCCCCAAAACAAGGCCCAAATCACCGCCTTGCATGATAACACAGTGGTCACCATCACACCATATAATACAAATAACTATAGCAAAACGCTGAGTGCAGGAGAGACTCGAGAAGTCAAACTTGACGCAGAACAGGAGCTCTGGAAGCAAAGCAAATCCATCAAAACTCTCCAAATTGTCAGCACTAAGAAAATCGCCGTCCATGCCATCAACCAAAAAAACAACAGTGTGCAAACCGCTCTGGTTTTACCTACTGACAAACTGGGCACAGAGTACTTCATCCCACCGGTGCCCAAGATCCAAGGAACCACTTACCCTCTGGACATGGTCACGACAGATGTAACCGAAAGAAGCCCATTCAAACTCATTATCGTCAGTGCTGACAAACATAGCGAGGTGACTGTTGAAGGCGCGGGGACCAATAAAGTTTCGCTCCAGCCTTACGAGATCGCTCAGATCTGGGTTAAAAACGAGGAGGCATTGCGAGTCGTGAAAGCCAACGACACGGTGGCGGTCCTCTTCGGTCACACTTGCGCCATCCGGCACAACTGCACCTGCGGGCTGCTGTACGCGATGCTGCCGCCAGCCAGAGAAGAGAAGCTGAAGTTCTACATTCCCCCAATTCTGGCCAAGGACGCTGAAGATCAAACCTTTTTACTTCTGTCAGAGAAAGACTCCACCATAGGAAAGGCCTTCGATCTGGACTCGCCGCTGGTTGAGAGCGCTGGCACAGTCATCCTCTACCGCCCGGGCTTACTCCTCACTCTGATACCAGAGACGGACTTCGCCGCCTGTTCTGTAATCAACTCCATCCCAAACGTGCAGAACTTCGCCGTGATTGTGGTCCACAAAGATCTCACTGATGGGGTTCGTGTTAAAAGTCGTCCGTTGGCGAGTCCTGTGTGGCAGGAGCTGAAAGGGACAGAGTATGTCTCGACAAATGTTCTTCTGGAATCGGGTAAGAACGTTATCTGGCACGCTTCCTCCAAAATGGCTGTCTACTTTATGGGAAAGACTGGAAATGCTCTGTTTGGGAACCCAGCACCCATCATCAGTAAAACCCCAGGTATGGAGCTGCATCATGAACACGAGCCACACAAAGTTTACAGTCTGACCTCCACCTTCAAATGAGGTCTACAGAGCCAGGAGAAACTCCTAAGGGGTGTGTCAGTCCTAACTTTTAAACTCCCCAGTTTTTGGTCAAAGAGGCAGATTTACTTCTCAAAATTCTTGGGAATTTCTGAACGATGAGTGCATGATTTCAATGAGTGCAAACGTCCACAAATCCAACAAAGAAGTTGCCAAAATTTAAAACTCTGATAGCCTCCAGGACCGTTTTCAATCGTGAACATGTTAATTTTAACACAACAACCCCACAAATGATGATGAGCTTCTTGGCCTTGGAAGTAACGCTCGTTTACTACTCTAGATAGTAAGCCAGGAAATGCTAACTGTTTGATCCATTCTTCACACTTTTGCTTTGGTGTCATTGGTTTTTGGAAAGGCTAAGGAAAAAAGACACCAGGCTCCACGCGCTCCACGCTGCCTCGTTCATTGATTGACGTTAGCTCAGGGCTGCCAGCTCGCGCTCACTGACCGTGAGACTCTTTTCACACGCTCTCACGCCACACGTCCATTTTCTCACGCCGTGAAAAACAAATTTGTAACATCACATTATAACAAATCAACTCCGCCCAGCTGATGCGACACCAGCTACGCCGAGATAGTAATCAGGTGGACCCGCTCTCGCGCTGTGAGTCTCAGGCAGTTTGTGACTAGAGTGGTTTTTTATTAACGTTTTTAAAATAGGGAGTAAAGAAGGCAAGTATTTTGAGTTACAACGAGAAGGTATAATCATAATGTACACCTCATAACAAAGAGTGCTAGACACTGGACATAAACAAAAGCTAACGCATTCATTTGCAGTGATCTTGATAGCGTGTGACTTCTTTATCTATCTATCTATCTAATCATATCCGCTCATATATTTAACCCTCAGATTCTCCCGAGAGTCCCATTTTTTGCCCTGCAAACTCCACATTTCGGCAACAAAATGACTCCGTAAATTCACCACAATGCAGGAAAACAGTCTCTGAAATTAACAGTTTTCTTGGGGGAAGCTCTCCAGATACCCTGGTCAGGTTTGGTTTCCCTATGATGTCTGGAGGTTGGCTGATCAACCATACTTTCATCATTGACTGTGATTGACTTGGATTTTGCGTTAAAATTGTGAATTTGGCTGCTGATCTCTTTAAAACAAAGGGAGGTTGAGGTGTGATGACCCCTGCGGTGTGTCACAGAAGGCCGACTTAACCGATAACCTGTAATCAGGCCTCCACAGAATGATGCACGACGGCCCACCAGCACAAAGTGGATGGCTTCTTATCAAAAATGCTTTCTAATTTCAGTTTGTCTCTGTTCTGTTTCATCTGACCCCCCCCCCCAACAGATTTCAGGGGTTGCGTCTTGTCTCCAGAGATCGTAAAAATCGGAGAAGTGGCAGACGGCTGGCGAGAATCCGTGAAGTACTGCAGAGACAAGAAAATGGAGCTGGTCAGCTTCCCCAATGCCCAGCTCCAGAGACGCATCTACGACAAAATCATCCAGGCCAAGAACGACAGCCTGCAGGAAGCGTGGATCGGCATGCGTCGGAGCGCCCAAACTGGCGAGTGGTACTGGCTGAACAAGGATCCGGTCAATGACACCAACTGGAAGGAGGGGGAGCCTGGCACGGTGCACGACGGCCAGTGTGCCATCATGAGTCTGAAAAGCAGCGAGGACTTTGGCTGGGGTGACGAGGACTGCTGCAAGGCCGCCCATCCCGTCTGCTACAGCAGGCTCGTCCTCCTACCCATGTAGTGGGACGATCCGTGTCTGACCTTATCCGTAACCATACCGTAGTTGCCATGCCCAGTTTAGATTAAAATCTACAATGGGATTTAAATCTGTAAAATGTTGTGGAAAAAGCCCAGAGGATGTTCGGGGCTTCGTGTAATTTGATGGGGTTTGTCCGTGTACTCATTCCTGAAAAATGCAGCGCCAGGTTTAAGGTCCCGGTCGCACCAGAAACTTGGCCGTGTGATATTTAATTTCAGACCAGAAGAATTACTTAAAAACTGTATCAATAGGGCTGGGCATCGTACAGCAGCACTTTACCTGAGTTCAGGTACTTTGATCAACACAAAGCTTTTTTCGACCTTCACTGGGTACGTGCAATTTTGGTTTTAAAAACTCCTTAAAATTAAGCCAAATTCCTCAAGTTTAGAGCCTGACTGATTCTGAAGTTTTGAAGCCAAGTTTTGGTTATTTTATTTATTAATATATTTTACCATAAATAAATAACATAAACAAGCATTTTGATGGGAAGATATGTACGCAGTGGAACATTTTACAACAGAAAAATAAACCGGCCGGCTGATTTATCAGTTTTAGCACAAACAGATGTACTAAATGTTACTGCTGATGAATGGGACCTAAAATTACACTAAAACTGGAAATATACTCAAAGTTAAAGTTGATTTGTTTGTGCAGGAACAATGATTTGCAACCGATGTACAATTGACTTCCAGTCTTATGTTATTAATCTGTTTTAACCACGTAAAAATCTTTTATTCGTCACCCTCCCACATGTTTAATGGTGATAATACACTTATCAAGAAAACAACATAAGCCTGTAATCACCTCCACCAATCCCAAATAATGTTTTTTTTTAATTAACCGCTGTCTTGCCAGTTACAGGAAACGGCTAACTGTAGCTTTAGCTAAGGCTAGCTGTGGCTATGTCGTGTGCTAGCTTATCTTTAAGGGAAAATTATGCTTTTTTTTGTTTTGTTTTATGTACATGTCCAGTCAGGGTCGATAGTAAACGTAGTAAATTTAAGCAATAAATTCCTCAGCGAGTGCTAGATTGACCCGAGAAAACCCGAGTTTGCCATGTAGCTCTTCCTGCATCCAGTAGTTCTTCCTGTCATGTGACAGGACAGTGACGTCATTGGAGGCAGGAACTACAGGAACTACAACTACTTCAGCTTGGATTTCCGGTCTCGGCCTGCGGTGGGGATGGCGGCGCCGCTGAGAACTCAGCTTTCTCGGTCAATATAGCGCGCACTGAGGAATGTACTGCTTCAGTTGACTACATTTGCCATCGACACTGACGGGACATCCACATAAAAAAATGCAGAACTTTCCCTTTAACTGTACAGTTTTTACCATTGTTTTGCAGCTTTACTAGACATTATAGTTAATACATTTATATGGCATAATATTTTAAAATATTGTAAAATAAAGTCAGATTCTGGTCTTAACTCAATTTTGACTGAATATGTACTCACTGCTTTTTGGCTTTGTAGGGCAGTATTGGCTAATGTAGCTATGTCTGTGATCTGATTGGTTAAAATACATATTATCCATCACTTTTGTGTCTTTTAAAGGTGGGGTCAGCGATTCTACGCCAATACACGTCGTTTTTTTTACACGTCGCGGTCCGCTAGCTGTCCGTTCAGTGTGAGCGCTGAAAACCCCTCCGGTGTTCGAGCTCAGCCCCGGCTCTGCGAACGGGAAACACAAAGAGGCTCGGACCGAGCCGCACAGCACTGTTCCAGCCACGATGTGTGCGTCAGGTGACGTTAAACGACCTGCCCGCGGACATTCAGCTGACTTTCTAGTTTAAGATCTGCTGCTGTTGTGATGTTAGCTATAGCAGCAGGAGAGTTGTGAGCGTCGCTGTCTGGAGCTGCTGTGCTGCTCTGGGAAATCGTCTCGTCCTCTCTGGCTGTTAGCTTAGCAGCAGCAGCTGTAGCGACAGTCTGCTAACCCACAGCCTAGCTAACGTTAGTTACATTACTTGCTGCGTCGTTGTTCGCTCTGTTTCGCGGTGTTTGTCGTGGTGTTGGATTTCTCCAGAATCACATACCCCACCTTTTAACTCAACATCAGCTTGAATTTCATTTTAAAAATAGCTTTGAATCCATGTGTAGGTAGAATGATAGTGTTACTGTTACTGACTACCATTAAATCTATTATAATGTGTGAAACTAGACTGCTGTTGTGTTTTTATTTCCCACAGGTTCAACAATCATTTAAACATTACATTATTAATATTCATATACAGTTCAAGGTGTAATAAACATCTTATAAACATAATAATCATAATCTGCCCTTGAAATACGGATAAACCAGGTCATTAAAGTGAATAACACTTTCTATATTAAGCATTTATAAGCAGTATGCACCATTTAATAAGTGGTTTATTACACACTGTAATGTCGATGAAAGCAGATCATTACAACAATGCTTTACTGTATAGTCGTTCATGATTTGTTTATGCATAGATGATACCAGAGCAGGTTATTTCCACCAGCAGCTGACTCCCTGCAGAGCTCCTCCCTGCACCATCCACACCCCCATCCCCACCAGCAGGACGACCTTTGCCCCCAGAGACGCAGACAGAAGGAGCAGGAGAGGAGGCGAGGCCCCGGCGACGGACAGCGGGGGTCGGGGGGCCAGGACGTACAGGGTGGCCTGCTCTTTGCCCAGCGGGTTGGAGGCGCTGCAGGTGTACTGCTGGCCCGGCTCCACGTCTCTCAGCTGGCTGACGGTGTGGTAGTGAGCCACGGAGCCCTGAGCCAGCGGAGCGACCATTGAACCCTCCAGCAAGTCGTCCGGGCCGAGCCACTGGACGTCCGGCAGCGGGGAGCCCTGGACCCGGCACACGGCTCTGTACCCGGACTGCTCAGTGCCCTCCACTGACAGAGCCAGGATCTTTGGAGGAGCTGCAGCACAGACAGGAAGAGGAAACCCCACAGCCGCCCCCCCAACATCAGTGTAAATGTACTTTTAGTTATTTTGGACTCTGCTGTCTGTGTAAGCTTACCCTCCACTCTCAGCCTGGTTCCCATCTTGTCCTCGAAGCTGACATGTTCTCGTCCCTGAACCTCCACTCGGCAGTAGTAGCGTCCGTTGTCCTGTAGGGTGGCGCTGTTGATCCTCAGCGACAGGTCGTGCTCCCTCGGGTTGCCCTCCAGCCGGTAGCGCTGGTCCTGCTGGGGCCCCGGCTCGCATGTGGGGGCCCCGGGCCGGCTGGTGCAGCGGTACAGGACCGTGGCGCCCTGGCCGTGGCCCAGACGCCACAGCACCTGCAGGGAGGAATGCTGGGAGTGCGTCGGGTGGCTGAAGGTGCAGGGCAGCACCACCGGGTAGCTCTCGATGGCTCGTACCTCCGCCTGCACCTTCATGGACCAGCCGTCGTCTCCGGAGCCGAGGGCTGCTGGGAGGACGGGGAAAGAAGAGCGTCCGTGGTTTAATGTCACAACCCTCCAGTCGTACGGGCAGAGACGGAGACTGAGGACCTGCACGCTGCAGAACTAAACCAGTGACCCACAGGCTTCGCTTCAAATGTCAGAAGGATTCAGAGCGTAAACATCAACAGGGGCCGTTTTACTGCGCAATGAGTACTTTCACTTGTCACACTTTAAGTCAATTTTGCTGATAATACTTGACATGCTTTTACTCAAGTGAGGTTTATGGATGCAGTATTTTCACAGTGTGGTATTAGTACTTTAACTTAAGTACAGCGTCAGCACTGATCCTGGTTTTAAGGTGGCCCAACAGAGATGTGTTCAGATCAAAACCTGGACCAGACCAGGACCTTCGTTTTGTGCGATTTTGCACAAGTGCGATTTTGTGCAGTTTTATACTAAACATTGATAGAACAGAAACACTTGCTTTTTGATTTAAAAACAGTTTGCATTGGTAGTTTAATGTATATTTACTTAAGTACTGTACTTAAGTACAGTTTTGAGGTACTTGTACATGCTGGGGCAGCAGGCTGAGGGCAGCAGGCTGAGGGCAGCAGGCTGAGGGTAGCGGACGCCAACAGACTCAACAAACTGATCCGTAAGGCCGGTGGCATTGTGGGGGCGGAGCTGGACTCTCTGGCGGTGGTGTCAGAGAGGAGGATGCTGGGTAAACTACACGCCATCTTGGACAGCGTCTCCCACCCGCTCCATGACGCGCTGGTCAAACAAAGGAGCGCCTTCAGCGGAAGACTCATCCTCCCACAATGCACCACAGAGCGCCACAGGAAGTCATCAGACTCTTTAACTCCTCCCTCTAAGTGTCAGTCTGTATGACCCGAAGTCACTAAACTGGACATTGATCATTAACATCTCTGCAATACTTGACATAACTATGTTAGTTTTTCCTATTTATGGATATTGATATTATATACCTCCATTACTGCTGTGCAGTATCTTAATAATCTCAATAAGCTGCACTTAACTCGACAGCACATGCACCTCCGCTTATTACTTATTACTTATTACTTATTTTATTACATTGTATTATTATACTGTATTATCATCATCAACCGGTAAACCCACCTGGTACTTCATTTATTTTCTGACCTGTTTTTATAGTTTTTATAGTGTATTATATTGTTTGCTAGTACTTTCTCCTGTGTGCACTGACGTAAAGGCGAGCTGCTGTAACAAAGAGTTTCCCTTCGGGGATCAATAAAGTATTTCTGATTCTGATTCTGATACTTTGCTTGACTATTTCCATTTTATGCTACTTTACACTTCTACTTCACATCTCAAATCACAAATATTTTACTTTTTACGCTCTACATTTGTCTGTTTCTAGTTTCTTTACAGATTAAGATTTTACACAAAAAAACAACAACAACAACAACCAAAGATACGATCAGCTGATAAAAATACAATGTGCTGTTCAAGATTAAACCAGTATTTCCCAGCCGTTTCGGCTCGTGACCCTTTACAAATAAATCAGCGTACTTGCCTCTCGTCATGTTTCAGATGTGTCTGAGTTGCCGTCAGTTTCACCAAAGAGACATTTCTCTAAACTTCTCACATGGTTTCATTTCAATTACTGTTCAAATGATCAATATTTCACAAAAAAAAGGCAAAAATAAGAGAAAAGTCCAACATTTGAAAACAGATTTGTGTATCAGGACGTTTTTCTTCTTCCCTCTTCCAGAAATCTGACTTTAAGGCTGTTTCAGAGTTTTCCATAATTACAGAAAGAACAATCGATCACATGTTTCTGTGTGTGTGTGTGTGTGTCAGCTCACCTCCTATAACAGATAACAGCAGACTCAAAGTGCTGCAGACCAACCGGACGTCCATGATGAGACTGCTGAAGAAACAATGCAACAAGGTAGGATGTGTGTGTGTGTGTGTGTGTGTGTGTGTGTGTGTGACTCACTACCTCCCAGACACTGCGCTGTTTGAGTTTTTCCATTCTTCTGTTTCTACTTCCTTCATGTCTATTTTTTATTATTGGGAAATGAGTTTGCCAGTAGAAACAGATAAAAACCCAGCTGGACTCTGGCTTTGGTCATTTCTAACTTTGTGAATTCATCGATTTATTTTAGTTCAGAGTTTTCGCTAAGCACATTTTTGTTTTGATGCAGCGATTCCTTTAATCCTTTAACTTTTCTCTTTCCCAGTGGATACAATAAAAGTGACGTAGACCTTTGTAAAGCGGTGTAACACCAGCGAGACAAAGTTAATGTTACGATCAACGAGTTGGACCCAAACGCAGGACCCAGACCCAGGAATGCAGTGAGTAGAAAAGGTTTATTGCTGCGTTTTACGGGGAATGAAGGTTGGCAGCATTTGTGCTAACGACAGGTCAGATTGTCATAAAGTATCCTGATCTCCTTCCTGCTCTCCAGAGGATGACCGTTCCTCCAGCGCCCCCCTCAGGACAAACTTTACATTTTTCCCTCCACTACTGGTGAGACCGTTGTTAGTTCTGTCCAACACGTTCATTACGTGGGGTTTATATTGAAACCTGCGCTTCCCTATGAAGGAAAACTACATATTTGGTCAAAGTCGAGATATCCTGTATCTTTATCTCTATTATGTCATAGAAATGTGAAATTTCTGTGAAAACAGCTTTTTAAATTTGCAGTAGCTACACAATGGACCTAATTGTGTATTACTTTGGCTGTGTATTACTGCACTCTCTGCCATAGAAAGACAGCTAAAGTAAGACGGCTATCGCAAGTGAAAGCTAGCGTGTGAGATAGCCGCGGCTAGCCTTAGCTAAAGCTAACGTTAGTTACTTTTACTTCCTGCTCGACAACCGCTACTACAGTTGTTGTTATTGGCTCTGTTGTTAATACTGACATTATTTTTCCTATAGCTGTCATTCCTAATATTACTAATTTATTAATATTAACACTACAATTACTATTGTACTATTTTAAAAATAAAAATTCTAGGTGGTCTTTGCATTGTGCCTCCCTCCCCCAAAACATCTCTCTCTCTCTCGGATGGCCGCCCCCCCTGAGTCTGGTTCTGCTCGAGGTTTCTGCCTCGTAAAGGAAGTGTTTCCTTGCCGCTGTGGCCAAGCGCTTGCTCATGGTGGGATCCGTTGGGTCTCTGTAAATAATATTATAAAGAGTTCGGTCGAGACCTGCTCTATAGGAAAAGTGCAGTGAGATAACTTCTGTTATGAATTGGCGCCATATAAATAAAATTGAATTGAATTGAATTACTGATTTTCCTGTAGTTGTTATCTGTAAAAGAAAAATATCTGTTTTGATGAACTGACATTTTGATTATTCAGTTTGTTGTTCCTCATAATTAAATGCGGCAGCAGCTAAATCAAGTCATGCTGGAGCAGAAAAACAAACAGTAAGCAACAATATATACAGATCTGATGATTATCCAAGAACAACAGTAAATATTTCTTATTTCATTTTCTTCTAGAGTAACCGACGGTTACCTCTGCAACCCGAATGTTTGCCAATAAAGCTGAAACCCCGTGTGGTCTCCTGTGTGTCCTCTTTCAAAGCCTTCTCTGACTTCTTCTTCTTTCAGACTGACAGGAAATAATTAGTTTCATATGCCACATTTCACAAGACTTCCTGAATTTGCTATTTTAGTTTGAAGGTCTGAGGGATTCTCTTATTGCTTGAGGTTCTGTCTGATCAGCCGGACGATGTGGCAGCAGACTCAGTGTTTCTGTCTTATTCTGTCGGGGATCATCACAGGTAAGATCTTTCTTCTTTGTTCAAGGGGGGGGGGGACGGGATCATCCATATGTACGCTGTAATGTCTGGTTACTTGGTTACGTGTTTTGATAGTCGAACAACACCAAAAAAAAACTGCCTCCCTTTAAAGGCAACAGTAGGGGTTCTCCAGTGACACCACTTCCATAAAGTTGGAAGACTCACAAGAAACAGATTAATACAGAAATCTCAGCAGCAGAGGTGGAGATATCCTGACTTGTAGACCCTAATATGGCTCCAGAAACACTGGATCCTACATTTCCCATAATGCAACACAATCTATTAAGACAGTGTAGTCCCTCATTCGTCCAGGAGTGTTCTATCGTAGAAAAGGTTTCAGTCGTAGTCGTCTGGACACTGTTTTCAGAATCAAGACGTTTCGGCTCCCATCCGGATTCCATCACAATTGAGAATGACTTCCGGATGGGGCGAAGCGTTGATTCTGAAAACAGTCCAGACGACCACGACTGAAACCTTTTCTACCATCTGGACACTGTTTTCAGAATCAAGACGTTTCGGCTCCCATCCGGAAGTCATTCTCAATTGTGAAAAAATGGGACGGGAACTCAGAAATTTAAGCTACTCTGTGTTGCTTAAGCCCCGCCCTCAGGGAGGAGTCTACCTGAGTATCTGTTAATAGCTAGTTTCACCTGAAACTGACCTAATAGTTTCGAAGATGTCCCTCATCACTGTTAAGTACCTGATTAGCATGTGATTTTTGTGAAAAAAGAAAACCCCTCTTTGAACAGGAATTGTGGTCTGAGATTCAATCTGCCCAAAGTTTACCACAGTGTATTAACACCGTGGTCAAGCCAATCACATGCTAATCAGGTACTTAACAGTGATGAAGTAGATACAGCCAGAAAACAATATGCCTGATTACTGATTACTGGGCCATCATGGAAACTATCTATTGTTGTACCCTTCCTGTTTGGTAAAAGCGTACCGCTTTCAAACTCCACACGTCCAGATTATAACACAGGGTATGCATGAAGAAGATTACGAGTGTTCAGCCCTGCTAGCAGCTCTGTGAGGCTGCACTTAGACACAGTTCTGAGCTAAATGCTAACATCAGCATGCTAACAAGCTCACAGTGCCAATGCTAACATGCTGATGTTTAGCAGGTAGGCTATAATGTTTACCGCGTGTTAGCATGCTAACATTAGCCAATTAGCAGTAAACACAGAGCGCAGCTGAGGCTGATGGGAACGCCATCAGCTCTGCAGGTATTCGGTCAGAAACCAAAGTGTCGGACACGTTAACGTGTCGACCTGATGGCGGCGCTAGATGGAAAGTCAGAGGATCAGCAGAGTTATTACAGTTCATCCTGAGGGGAGCACGAACGTGTATTTTAAAATTTCGTAGTAGAACAAAGTTGCATCCGCAGAGCCGCGCTGCTAGCATGGGTAAACATTCGTCGCCTCCATGGATGTATTAAGGAGAACAGGACACCGTGTTCAAAGATGGCGTCCAAATCAGTTATATGAAAGTTGCGCACTGGCCGCATAAGCCGAAAAAGCCTCAATGATTGTGTATGGGGGGAGCTTCTCGTACCGGTGTGCGTGATGAACGCGGATGCAATACCTCGTGTGGCCACTACGCCAAAATGACCTCACAGCCCAGCGCCGTTCCTGGAGGCTTGGTGGTCTCCAAGCCCAAGCTGGGATAATCCTGATGACATCACTGTGACATCATCAGGGATATTTCCTGCCATGGAAGACATGACACAAGTGTTTTCACAGCCATGACCACAAAGCTGATCTTGATGTGTGAAATTGGTTGAAACGGTCCTTTAAAGTTTGGTCCAAAACATTATCTGCTACTATCTACTGACTGTTTTACAGATCTGCACCAGGACTTGTGGACATTCTGCCAAATCTGGTCCAGATCTGTAAAATGGACCCGGGCCACTGTTCTTTAGTATAATGAACCAATGTAGGTCAGAGAGCCAACACACCAAACCAGCATCTTTGAAGTTTTCTATAAAAAACAACCCAAAAAGAGTTGAAATAACTCCAAACTGTCATGAGCTCATCCTGATGTGATCCTCCTCTTCAGGGTCTCTTTCTGATTCTTGGGACATGAAGGTCTCTCCGGTGGTCTCTGTCCCCAGAGGAGAAGACGCTGTCCTCGGCTGCTCCTTCACCCATCCCAAACAGCAGGACTTCTCAGGGAAGATCACCGTTAAATGGCTGGCTAGAGAAACGAGTGCTTTTCCGTTCTTCAGATGTTCGGTTCAAAACAACTCCATGGAAAGACTCAGCGACTGTTCAGTTTCCGGATTAAAATACTCCCTGGCGGGAGATCCTCGATGGGGGGAGCTGTCACTCCTCATCAGGAGGGTACATCTGACTGATAACGGGACGTACTTCTGCCGAGTGGAGCTGGATAATGGTTGGTGGAATAATTTACAAAAAGAGACACAGCTTTACGTAACAGGTAAGAGCTTCTGGATCACCATCAGGTATTCAGATCATTTACTTAGGCTGCAGTACTGATACCACACTGTGAAAGTCCTGCATCCAAACCTCACTGCAGTAAAAGTATGAAGTATAATCAGCTAAAGTTCCTTAAAGTGTGACAGTGAGAGTCGTCCCTGTGCAGTAAAACGCTTCCTGTCAGTGTTTTATTATATCTGATGTTTCTGGATTCATCTTCCTGCTGCGTTCATGTGTGTGTTGCATTTTACTGCTGCAGATGTTTCAGGTTGAGCTCATTTTAACTGCTTTATATACTGTTGGGCAGTTTAACCTGCAGCAATGCATCATGGTCTATAAGATCATCACGTGTTTGCAGCGTCGCCGTCCCGCGAGAACCACGTATCTCTAAAAAGTCTTCCTGAGCTCAGAGAAACAGCCTGTTTTCAGCTCTGCGACGCTGCGTTTCCAGCTGATCCGAGGGGGGGTTAAAGAGTTTATTCAGCTTCAGGAGGAGGAGAGTTTCCTCAGCACGTGAAGGAAACTCTTCATCCTTCACTTCATCACTAACACCTGGAGATACGAGGTTTCCACCAGACAGGAAGGGGATGAAACACTGTGATCTGTAAACTGAAGCCGTCAGACAAACGTAGGGAAGTGAAAAGTCCAATATTTTCTCTGAGACGTGGCGGAGTGGAAGTATTAAGTAACGTGAAATGGAAATACTGCAGTAAAGTACCTCGAATTTAAACTTAAATACAGTACTTGAGTAAATGTACTTAGTTACACTCCACGACTGTTTCTCAGCTAGCATCATTTAAAGTCTAACTGAAGTCACAATTACTCATCCCTCTTTTGAGTCAAAATGTTTTTTATTGGTAAAAAGGGGGGAAACGTATTTGGGGAAATAACTGAAATATCTCTTTTCCTCTCAGCCTCCGATGTACGCGTTTGACTGACTGATTGCAAAGACGGGGGCTCTGTCTAATCATTAAACCAAAAAAATATAAAATATAAGTTTCTATTGCACGGAGCGCGCATGACATCAGTTGGACTTCAAATAAACCAAATTGTGTCATTTGAAAACAATAACAGGGTATCTGCAAAATTGAATGACTTTTAAGCCGTATTAATACTTCAAATAAGACCATATATGTGTCAAACATAACTATACAGGTAATAAAACATCATTAGCAAGAACAGCCAAACTATTAGCGTTAGCATAGCTCAGCTAACAGACTGTATATAAAGATGGCCGACGCGTCTCCTCTTCCTCCCGATACGGGAGCCGCCATCTTGCGCTGGTGACGTTATTTGGAGCCAGAGTCTGCGCAGTAGTGTTCGGGGCTGGAGCCGCCGGTATCGAGGTCCCGCCCACGCACCCGGCCGATCCAATAGCGAGCCGACCTCAGCTGTCAATCATGACGTGAAACCCCCTTTTTATGGCATCAAATAACTAATTTGAACATAAATGAACATTTGAACAAACATCAGCGTGATAAGAACTACCTAAAATGATAGAAACCATCTGTAGGAAAAATTTGTTTGACGTGTACTTGAGTTTTTAGTTTGGCTCGTGTCCCATCCGCTAACATGGAGGGGGCGGGGTTTATGACCTGTACTGCAGCCAGCCAACAGGGGGCGATCTAGATGTCATGTCGTCCATCTTTATATACCATCAGGGAGTATCTTACGGTCTATGAGCTTTGAAACGGAAACACATTCTTCTTCTTCCACATTAAAATGTTACTTTTTAGCTTAACCTGAAAATGGTAATTTTTGTGAAATATAAAACAAGACATAAACACAGAAAGAAGTAGAAATTTAATATAGTATATAGTCACAAATTGTCATGTCACAAATTTTACTTGACTGAGTTATATCACACATTTAATTTTTGTCCGTGATGCTTTTTTTCGCAGCTAAACCCCAGATCCTGAGCCTGTCCGTGGTTGAGACGAGCCCTGGCTCAGACAGCTCCACCCGGAGGCTGCAGTGTGAGGCGGAGGGCCACCCGCTGCCCACCATCACCTGGCTGTCAGCTTCCAACAGCCCAATGGGAGACCAGGTCCAGACCTCTAACGTCAGCCCGTACCGGCTGATCAGCTCTGTGCCGTACCTGGAGGAGGATGTGTTTACCTGCAGGGTGGAGAGCCGGCTGGGCGGAGCAGAGTGGAGGTATCCACCCAGTAATACTCTGATAATAACTCTGACTGTTTGTGGCCTCATCGCTGCTGCTGCTGTCGACAGGGTTCATCTGCTATACAAGAAACAAAGGTGAGCTGCTGTTAAAAGTGCAGTTAAAGTTATTATCCTTATGATATTTACAATATATACCCCAATTTTATACTATTTATGGTCAGCATTATTTCAGCAATAGCCCTATTTACATTGTGTAACTGCCACTATGTAGTAGATTTTATTAAAGTTCAACTTCCCTACATGGCATTCAGTTTGTACTCACGCATTGAAATGATGCATGCACATACAGGACGTGATGCGGCAGACAACTTTCAATTATTACAACATTGTTGACTGTCGTGTTAAAACAACATGATGGCGATGAATCCTCTGAGCCAACGGTTTGTTTGGCTGCACTGTAAACAGAAACGCCATTTGTTCCTGTCGTTCCTCTTCTGTTGCATCTCCAACAGAGTAGCTGCTTTTTCTAACCAATGTTAAGTGCCACCAGTATTTGTAAGTGTCACCAAATCAACCAGGATTGAAATTTTGACCATTACAACTTTAATTAAAACAGAAACATACCGGATCCTGATCATTTTCTAATAAATACAACGTGCTTGTAGGTCAGACTTGCACACTTTAGGGTAAATAATGTCATTATTTTTAGGACAGTTTTTTTTTTTTTTAACTCTGTGCATCTTTATTTTATTTATTTTTATTTTGTTTGGTTAGGGTTAGAGTTAACAGGTAACAGGGACGATGGACAGTCATTGACCGTCCCAGAGTTAGCTAGATAGCTAAATTTTATCAGCAGTCCCTGGGCAGGCAAATCCACAAAAGAATTGGGTTGGCCAGACAAAGATGAACAACTTTCAAGTTAGGATTGCCCTTAGCTTGGTTACTTGGTTGTGTTCAGCTCCATGGCGAGCATTAGCTTACATGCTAATACTGCTCTGCTGGTTTGTAACCTTACTGTAGTTGTCTTTTTAAAAGTCTGATGAACAAACAGCTTTCCTACAGTTGTTTTTTTGTAACAGAGTAAGGTATCAGTGAAAAAGTAGTTTGCTTCTGAAAACACTGTTTCCGTTAGCAAGCCAGTTAGCTAGAAGCTAACAGTACTAGCGAGCTACAGGAGCCAGTTATTCCGACTTCGAAACGTTTATACACTGCTCTATAAGATGGTTACTCACCAGCGCTGACCTTGTTGTCACGCCAGATAATGAAGCTTAAACTGACTTTTACTTTTATTCGTAGCTGTTTGCTAACAAGTTAAACCAAATTCAAGCTAAAATTGTGTAGCTCCTTTTAAGCGGAATCCACCGAATTAGAGTTAATATTGGGTTTTATGTAGTAACTGCCACTAATGTAGTGTTTGGAGCCATTTTGCCATCTGACACTTCTGTAACACTAGTTCTTTACGCCAAAAGTCTCTAGGAATTAGGAAACCGACGTAGAAAAAATAATTCTCGTAATTATGATCTGTACGATATTACTTGAACACTGTGTTACAACACACGCTTCAGACATGACCCTGACCATTAAATTATGATAACTCAGGTCGTTAAGTTTAATATAAACACTTAAACTCTTAACTACCAAACCTTACCTCTACTACTCATGTACATGTAAACGTGTGATGCAACATGGAGGACAAACTTAAGTTAAACGTTTCAGATGAATAATTATAAACTTCAAATGTCAAACAATTGCTTGATTCCTGGATTTAATCAGGTTCTTTTTCATTCTTATATGCAAACTTTCATCTGCAGCTCGTGTCAAGTCGTCTCCTGGTTGTGAAAATACTGACACAGGTAAGTGAAATCTTAGAGGACACCAAGGAAAGACTATGACTTTTCACCTGTTGCTCCCGATCTTGTTCCCCTTTTACAGCCCTAAGCCTTTAAAAAAGAGGAACAAGGTTGTTTTTGTTTTTACTTTCACGGACTCTTCCAACATGGTGGCGAGTGTCTGACAAACCACTTTACATGTTCCTCAATCTTTCACTAAACATTTTATTTATTTCTCCATTAAAATGTCGCAGTCACATTAAGTCACGTTATGACTTAAACAATACTTTTCTCTCCAACCTCACAAACTGTGGCGTTAACTCCAAAATGTCACATTCTTCTGAAATGACCAGATTCATCACGTGTTTTGTCTTCATTTCTTCCTACTCAGCTCGAGCAGACACTTCTCCTATTCATGGAAACGCAGAAGTAGTTAAGTGGTTCAGACTGGTGTACTGTAGTTTTACATTTTACATTTTTCAGACATTTAGAAGAAGAGTTTTTAGAATATCACTCGCTCCTAACCCCTTTTCCATGGATACAGTGGGATGAACAGAGCTGGAAGAAGTATTGAGATCCTATACTTAAGTAAATGTATTAATACTACAGTATAAAAATACAGTATATTAAATATTAGGTTGTTTTTACTGATGCATCAATGTTAGAGCAACATTTTACTGTTGTAGCTGCTCGAGGTGGAGCTAGTTTTAGCTGCTTTATACACAGTTATCTAGTTTTAACCGCTTTATACACAGTTAGCTAGTTTTAACCGCTTTATATACAGTTAGCTAGTTTTAACCGCTTTATATATAGTTAGCTAGTTTTAACTGCTTTATACAGTTAGCTAGTTTTAACCGCTTTATACACAGTTAGCTAGTTTTAACTACTTTATATACAGTTAGCTAGTTTTAGCTGCTTTATACACAGTTATCTAGTTTTAACCGCTTTATATACAGTTAGCTAGTTTTAGCTGCTTTATACACAGTTATCTAGTTTTAACCGCTTTATACACAGTTAGCTAGTTTTAACTGCTTTATACACAGTTATCTAGTTTTAACTGCTTTATATACAGTTAGCTAGTTTTAACTGCTTTATATACAGTTAGCTAGTTTTAGCTGCTTTATACACAGTTAGTTAGTCCAGTGGTTCCCAACCTAGGGGTCGGGCCCCTCCAAATGATCACCAGATAAATCTGAGGGGTCGTGAGATGATTAATGGGAGAGGAAAGAAGACGAAACAAAGTTCTGATACACAAATCTGTTTCCAGTTTTTGGACTTTTCTCTAATCTTTGCTTTTTTGTGAAAAATTGCATAATTTGACCTCATTTACACTGCTAACGGTCTGCTGTCTGCTATCCGCCCGTCACCTCAACTCAGCGAGTCAACGAACTTGACCTCTCGACCGTGTTTGTGCCTTTTGGAGACTTTTTCATGAAAATATCTGAAGAATAATATGGCTTGCTGTGCAATCAATTAAATAACAGACCATCCAAGTTTTTTCGGAGAGTGAAATTCTAGTATTTTACTTATATGTTAGCAATAATTAGCAGGTTTCGATGTCTGTGCTCACCATACGTGGCTTGTTAGCTAATTAGCCAGCTAACGAATTAGCTTTGGGTTAGCGTTAACTTAACGGGGCGCGTATGTTAGCCAGAGTTATTAAACCGGCATGCACAGAAGTTAGAATTTAGGGTGATGACACTTTTGACCAAGTGAGTCTGTTCGAGGTTGGAAAATAAAGGTCCACCTCTTTAGTTAGCTAATGTTATGCAACGTTAACGGTAAACTTGCCATGCGGGCGATGTAACGTTAACGTGGGAGGGGAGCTGCTGCGGACACTGATTAGAATAAGTGGCTGCACCTGTGCCTGTTGAGGACTGGAGGGACGGACTACGAAGTGTTGATAGGGAGAGAGTTGAGGTGGGTACCAAGCCTAGGCTAAGCCTAGCAGAGCACTTGTTGCTTGGGGCGGGTGCCATTCGCGTGCCGGTTAGGGCTGCCGGCGGTGAAGACAGGTAGCTGGGCTGTAGGGCGAGGTTCCCGAGTTAGGTAAGGTTAGATTAGTAGTATCAGGACGCGTAATGGCCCCAGATCTCTCAGATCCTCAGACCAGCTGCTCCTGGCTGTCCCACGTTCGAGGCTAAGGGGTAAAGGCGATCATGCGTTTACAGTAGCCGCCCCAAAGCTTTGGAACAGTTTACCATTTTCAATTAAGTGTTCCCCCTCTGTAGACACTTTCAAGGCTAAACCTAAGACCCACTTGTTTTCTCAGGCCTTTGAGTGCCCTTAATGGTTTTATGCCTCACTTTTTTACTCATTTGTGTTTTTAAATTCTCCTTTAGCTATTTATTTGTGTATGGGATAGTATTTCTACGCTGGCTATCATGTTATGTGATTTTATTCTATCTATGTTAAGTAATTGTACAGCACTTTGGTCAGCTTTGGTTGTTTTTAAATGTGCTTTATAAATAAATGAACTTGAAACTTTGAAACTTTAGAACACGATGGGTCGTCTGACAAAAAAGGTTGGAAACGACTGACTTAGAATAAATAAACAAGTGTAAACATTTGCTCTTGTTCCTCTTCTCACGTTGTTTTGTATCTGAAGAGGAGAATCACCAACAAGGCTCGGACTCTCCTGCTGAGGGCGACGTTGAGCTTCAGCTGGTTTACTCCGCTGTCACTGTGACCAGCTCCGCTTCCTGTGAGTCCTGAGAAGGAAGTCATTAAAGTGATTTCTGAACCAGTGGTTAGTTCTGTTGTTGGGATATGTGTGATGCTTTTTGAAATGACAGTAAAGTAATTTCATATATCCTTGCCGATGTAGCCAAAGCTAGCTTTAGCTAACATGGCTACCCAGCGCAGCCAGTCTGACAAATCCATTTCGAAAGCGTCGCACATATCCCAACAAGAGAAACTTATACATTCCTTTATTTGCAGCTTAGACTAAAGAGTCTACACCAGGGATGGGCAAACTTTTTGACTCAAGGGCCACAATGGGTTCTAAAATTTGACAGAGGGGCCGGGCCAGGATATATATATATATATATATATATATATTAGAGATTTGGCCTGTAACATGTAGCAAAGCATGAATATGCAAGGCTCATTGTACAAATTGTTTTCCAAATGCATTAATTAAATTAATAATTAATGTATTAAATTTCAGTTGAATAAACAACAGCAGAAAAACACATTCAGTTTCATCGAGTGCCAAAAGATCAACAACTTGTTGATCTTTTTTTTTGCCAGCGCATCAATAAACACAGCAGAAAAACGCAGTTTGCCGGTGAAAAAAATGTTGCTGAGTCTGTAAATTAGCTGCCGGCCTCTGCGGTTCCTGCGCCGGCTGCTTGCTAGCGTAGTCGGCGTGCTTCGTAGCAAAGTGACGGCTGATACTGTACTCTTTGAAAACCGCGACAGTTTCTTGGCACATTAGGCATACAGCCTTTAATCGGACTTCAGTGAAAAAATATTTAGTTGTCCGCTCCGTATTAAACACTTGGCGCTCACTTTTCTTTGATAAGCTCATTTTTGCAGAAGGGCTCATAAGAGAAGAAGAGAGTAATACACGCGAACAAGGTCAATGTAGCTGAAGTGCGCCATATTTTGGGGAAACGTGGGCATTACAGGGGAAAGGTAAATTGAACAAGGTTTACCTGTACCTATTTTAATATAACTTGGTCACGTTCGGCGGGCCGGATTAATAAGCCGGCCGTAGTTTGCCCATGTCTGGTCTACACAATGTGATTTACTGAATGTGTACACAGTTTGCACACTGACGGTTGACAGTGATTTCACCAACATTAGGTCTTGTTTCTGGACGTCTTCAGCCCCACCCCACACGCCATTTGCATTGCAAAATTACATAAATAATCTAAGCAAAGCAGCTGCCTTGTTTTGTGCAAAGCCTCAGCTCTAATAAGAGGTTGTTGTTTTTCTTTACAGCTCAACATGCTACTTTCAGAAGCTCCACGAGACACCAGGAGGAACCAGGTGAGTTTCAGGCTGCACATAAACCAGACCAGGTGATGTCACATTGTAGTAACATACAACACAGAAAGGTACAAGATGGTGGATGGTGTCGGTCCCATATCCCACGTGTAGTGTGTGATTACAGGAAGTGTCACCATTTTGTTTTGAGAGTTAAAATCCAGCTTTTCATATCACTAACATGAATTTTATATCACTATTTTGTATCATTAGTTGCAGCCTAATTTAAAGCAGTGATTTGTCCACAAGTATACGTAGTTGTGTTTTGTGTTTTCCGTTAGCAAGCTAGTTAGCTACTAACGAGCTAGAGGAGCCTGTTTTTGAAACGTTCACACATTATTCCAAGATGTTTGGGGTCATTCCTATGTTCCCAGGGTCCTGCTGTATGTTCCCATGGTCCTGCTGTATGTTCCCATAGTCCTGCTGTATGTTCCCATGGTCCTGCTGTATGTTCCCAGGGTCCTGCTGTATGTTCCCATAGTCCTGCTGTATGTTCCCATGGTCCTGCTGTATGTTCCCAGGGTCCTGCTGTATGTTCCCATGGTCTTGCTGTATGTTCCCATGGTCGTGCTGTATGTTCCCATGGTCCTGCTGTATGTTCCCAGGGTCCTGCTGTATGTTCCCATAGTCCTGCTGTATGTTCCCATAGTCCTGCTGTATGTTCCCGTGGTCCTGCTTTATGTTCCCATAGTCCTGCTGTATGTTCCCAGGGTCCTGCTGTATGTTCCCAGGGTCCTGCTTTATGTTCCCATAGTCCTGCTGTATGTTCCCATGGTCCTGCTGTATGTTCCCAGGGTCCTGCTGTATGTTCCCAGGGTCCTGCTGTATGTACTGTATGTACTATTTGTTCCCACGGTCCTGCTGTATGTTCCCAGGGTCCTGCTCTATGTTCCCATAGTCCTGCTGTATGTTCCCATAGTCCTGCTGTATGTTCCCGTGGTCCTGCTTTATGTTCCCATAGTCCTGCTGTATGTTCCCAGGGTCCTGCTGTATGTTCCCATAGTCCTGCTGTATGTTCCCATAGTCCTGCTGTATGTTCCCAGGGTCCTGCTGTATGTTCCCATGGTCCTGCTGTATGTTCCCAGGGTCCTGCTGTATGTACTGTATGTACTATTTGTTCCCACGGTCCTGCTGTATGTTCCCAGGGTCCTGCTCTATGTTCCCATAGTCCTGCTGTATGTTCCCATAGTCCTGCTGTATGTTCCCATAGTCCAGCTGTATGTTCCCATGGTCCTGCTCTATGTTCCCATAGTCCTGCTGTATGTTCCCATGGTCCTGCTGTATGTACCCGGGGTCCTGCTGTATGTTCCCATAATCCTGCTGTATGTTCCCATAGTCCTGCTGTATGTTCCCATAGTCCTGCTGTATGTTCCCATAGTCCTGCTGTATGTACTGTATGTTCCCATGGTCCTGCTGTATGTTCCCATAGTCCTGCTGTATGTTCCCATAGTCCTGCTGTATGTACTGTATGTTCCGGGGTCCTGCTGTATGTTCCCAGGGTCCTGCTGTATGTTCCCATGGTCCTGCTGTATGTTCCCAGGGTCCTGCTGTATGTTCCCAGGGTCCTGCTGTATGTTCCCATAGTCCTGCTGTATGTTCCCAGGGTCCTGCTGTATGTTCCCATGGTCCTGCTGTATGTTCCCATAGTCCTGCTGTATGTTCCCATGGTCCTGCTGTATGTTCCCAGGGTCCTGCTGTATGTTCCCATAATCCTGCTGTATGTTCCCATAGTCCTGCTGTATGTTCCCATGGTCCTGCTGTATGTTCCCATAGTCCTGCTGTATGTTCCCGGGGTCCTGCTGTATGTTCCCAGGGTCCTGCTGTATGTTCCCATGGTCCTGCTGTATGTTCCCAGGGTCCTGCTGTATGTTCCCAGGGTCCTGCTGTATGTTCCCATAGTCCTGCTGTATGTACTGTATGTTCCCGGGGTCCTGCTCTATGTTCCCATAGTCCTGCTGTATGTTCCCGGGGTCCTGCTGTATGTTCCCATAGTCCTGCTGTATGTTCCCATAGTCCTGCTGTATGTTCCCATGGTCCTGCTGTATGTTCCCATAGTCCTGCTGTATGTTCCCATAGTCCTGCTGTATGTTCCCATGGTCCTGCTGTATGTTCCCATAGTCCTGCTGTATGTTCCCGGGGTCCTGCTGTATGTTCCCATAGTCCTGCTGTATGTTCCCATAGTCCTGCTGTATGTTCCCATGGTCCTGCTGTATGTTCCCATAGTCCTGCTGTATGTTCCCAGGGTCCTGCTGTATGTTCCCGGGGTCCTGCTCTATGTTCCCATAGTCCTGCTGTATGTTCCCAGGGTCCTGCTGTATGTTCCCATAGTCCTGCTGTATGTTCCCAGGGTCCTGCTGTATGTTCCCATGGTCCTGCTGTATGTTCCCATAGTCCTGCTGTATGTTCCCAGGGTCCTGCTGTATGTTCCCATGGTCCTGCTGTATGTTCCCATAGTCCTACTGTATGTTCCCAGGGTCCTGCTGTATGTTCCCATGGTCCTGCTGTATGTTCCCGGGGTCCTGCTGTATGTTCCCATGGTCCTGCTGTATGTTCCCATGGTCCTGCTGTATGTTCCCATGGTCCTGCTGTATGTTCCCATAGTCCTGCTGTATGTTCCCAGGGTCCTGCTGTATGTTCCCATGGTCCTGCTGTATGTTCCCAGGGTCCTGCTGTATGTTCCCATAGTCCTGCTGTATGTACTGTATGTTCCCAGTCCTGCTGTATGTTCGGGTCCTGCTGTATGTACTGTATGTTCCCATAGTCCTACTGTATGTTCCCAGGTGGTTACGCCCACTGTAGTCACACCAGATATATGAAAATTAAGCCTAAATTTGCTAAAAAATTTTTAATTGTCAAAGCAATAATTTATTCACAATTGTCCGCTTGCTAACAAGACGCTACTATTTAAGTATTTACTGAGAAATGAAAGAGTTTCACTTCAGTTTCACAGGAGCTGAAGAGCTGTGACACAACCACCAGGTGGCAGCTCAGTTTAGATCTTATTACAGCTGTCTTTTAAAGGTTTGGCTCCAAACTATGACTCAAACTGTGTTTGATACTGTGGACGTATGAAAATGGGGGTTTTTAAAGGATGAAATCTGTTTTTTCAGGCGTCTTCTACTGCGATCGTTCAGCAGCAAGTAAAGTATGAATTATATCTTTTTATTTATCTTTCTTTTCTGCAGCCAGGGGGGTAAAGGTGTGGGGCACACTTATTATCTTAGGCAGAAAGATCGATAGGATAAGATAAGATATTCATTTATGGAGTCTGTGTTACTTGTATGAGGGCATTCAGTCTCATTTGTGTTATATTATATGTGTTATATATGCACCTCTGATATTATAAAGAAATAGTGAGGGTAATAGCTGATGTGTCCTTTCTTCTTTATTTTTCAGGATGAACAAAAAAGTCCCTTCAACGTCAGATCCTGTGAACGCTAGAAAATATAAGTGTGTTTAGAAAGAGACATTTCACATCGTTCTTCCTCTGGAAATCCTTTTCAGTGCTGCCACGCATTGTGGCAACAGCGTTACTCCCCAAATGGCAGATCAGCACTGCAGTTTTTCTCAATTGCTAAAACACAATTTCTGAAATCACTAAACACACAACCTCCTCTTCGAGCGCTGTTTACAGAACCTCTGACTCCTCACTCCTTCAAAATCAAAGCTCTGCTCTGAAATCATAAACAGAGGGATCAGAATGACGTACGCCATCACGCAGTCAGTCAGCAACGCACCAAACAACAGGAAGCACATCGTTCGAAACATCGCTCTCAGGGAGAAGCACATTTTTCACCTCCGAACAGACGTGATATTTCTGCGTCGTCGTCTCTTAAAGAACGGAAACACGTTCTGCCAGAGCAGCTCAAAAAATCAGAAGTGACTGTTGTTCTTCCTCCTCCTCGTCTTTCCAGTCCTGCGCCTCACAGACTGCTCCTCTGTCTCTGTGACGCTGCGATGAACCTGCGACCGGTCAACACCTACCGAGCCGTCGGAGCTGCGAACAGACGGAAAGCACAGCGTTCATCATGCCATGTGTTCAGTGTACAGTGTACAGCCTGCACTGCACTGCAGTATACAACACTACAGTTTTTTTTCCAGTTGCTAACGAGCGTCTTTCAACACTGAAACCACAAATTTCAAAACTCCTCACACAGTCTGCATCAGCAGCATGAATGTTGGCCAAACAGCTGATCTCACCTACAAAACAAAACACTGGCAACACTTCTCATTCAGAAAACACACATTTCATTCACACACTGACCTAAAAACACTAACAACAGGGAGTAAGACGGTGTCGTCCCTCATTCGTCCAGGAGCGGTTCTATCATAGAAAAGGTTTCAGTCGTGGTCGTCTGGACGCTGTTTTCAGAATCAAGACGTTTCGGCTCCCATCCGGAAGTCGTTCTCAATTGTGAAAAAATTGGATGGGAACTGGAAATTTAAGTTACTCTGTGTTGCTTAAGCCCCGCCCTCAGGGAGGAGTCTACCTGAGTGTCTGCTGTTTACCTGCCTAGTTTCACCTGAAACTGACCTGATTGTTTCCATGATGGCCCAGTAATCAGTAATCAGGCCTGTTGTTTTCTGGCTGCACCTCCCTCATCACTGTTAAGTACCTGATTAGCATGTGATCGGCTTGACCACGGTGTTAATACGCTGTGGTAAACTTTGGGCAGATTGAATCTCAGACCACCATTTCTGTTCAAAGAGGGGTTTTCTTTTTTCACAAAAATGGCTTCTTTGACTCCTCTTTCAAACCAGCTCTTCTCTCTACTTAGACTCTTCACCTCGCCGTCTTCAAACGTGCGGTTTGTAGCTTTTAGATGCAAACGCACGGCGCTCTGCGATCCCGAGTTAGCGTGTCGTCTGTGCTGATAAAGTCTTTTGTGAAGCGGCTGTTTGGTCTCGCCTATGTACCGCTCTTTGCAGTTTTCCTCAGTGCACTGAATGGAGTAAACTACATCGCTCTGTTTCTGCGTGGGCATCTTGTCCTTAGGGTGAACGAGTTTCTGTCTTTATTTATTTAAATTTTTATATGAATATAGAACTTGAGAATTATAACCAAAAGGTGAAAAAAGAGGGGAAAGACTCCAGGGCTGCAATGATAATAAAAAAAGAATAAATAACATACTTCCTACACATTACTGTAACAACATGTGTAGTTGTTCGTTATAGTAAATCACAGCGATGCTTCCAGTCTGCTCTCTCTGTCCTCATCAGCATCACAGCTGATAAACTTCCTGCTGGACGTCCGATCCGTCCGGCGGCCTGCAGGAGAAACGTCTCCACTGCCTCCAGTGTTTTAGTATTATTATATATTATTTTAAAAGAATTACTGCGTAAATGCCTGGAACTTTGAACGTGTGTGTAATCATTCTGAACGCAGCGTGTTGGCGTCAGAACAACGTGCTGAAAACACACACAGCGTTCTGCGTGTTGTGGAGGACGAACGGGAAAAGAGTTTCCTGAACTTTGAAACGTGCGGTCGCTGAATGCAAAATGGTTCCCAGTTTGGTCCGCACGGACTTCTGCTTCGCTGGCTGTGTGAAGAGTTCTGAAAATGTGGTTTCAGTGTTGAACGACGCTCGTTACACAGATCAGAGGAGTGAACGCGTGTGTGCTTCGTCTTGTGTTTGGGCTGGGTCAGGCCAGGCTCATATTGGCTGTCACATCATCTGAACCAGCTCACATCATCTGAACCAGGTCTGACACATCATCTGAACCAGCTCACATCATCTGAACCAGCTCACATCATCTGAACCAGGTCTGACACATCATCTGAACCAGCTCACATCATCTGAACCAGCTCACATCATCTGAACCAGGTCTGACACATCATCTGAACCAGCTCACATCATCTGAACCAGCTCACATCATCTGAACCAGGTCTGACACATCATCTGAACCAGGTCTGACACATCATCTGAACCAGCTCACATCATCTGAACCAGGTCTGACACATCATCTGAACCAGCTCACATCATCTGAACCAGCTCACATCATCTGAACCAGCTCACATCATCTGAACCAGGTCTGTCACATCATCTGAACCAGCTCACATCATCTGAACCAGGTCTGACACATCATCTGAACCAGCTCACATCATCTGAACCAGGTCTGACACATCATCTGAACCAGCTCACATCATCTGAACCAGGTCTGACACATCATCTGAACCAGCTCACATCGGTTTCGAGCGGCTGTGCTGGAGTATTTGACTGTTGCCTCTTGCGTTCGGCAGCGTGGACGACGCGTGCGTCAGAGCGCGTTGAGGGTTTTGCTGAAAGGTCTCAGTGAGATCTGCGATCTGTGTTTTGCCGCGTGAAACGGTTCAAGGTGTCGGTTAGCTGAACGAGGTCGGGCAGCTGAGACCTGTGTTCAGCCAGTGGGGGTTTTAGTGTTTTAGCAACTGAGAAAAACTAAAAAGGCTGCTTCTAAAGTTGGTTTGACACCTGATTGATTAGAAACGACCAGGAGGAGCGCTGAATTTCACCGCCTCTGTCTGTTTTTGTGAAACTCGATGTGATATTTGCATGTTTTCTGTAATATTGTGCATATTTTTTTTACTTTATTATTTTTTTTTTTTTTACCCCAATTCAACAAAACAGTGTAAAGACATATTACAGTGGACCCTTTCCATCACGAGGTTCGTGTGTTTGTCTTTTTACAACACGGGGGTTGCACAATGAAATTTAAGTTGCAGCGGCTTCTTGCACATAAGAACATATGTACAGATATCTTATTTTACGTTAGTAACGACTGTTTTTATGTTCATTCTGTCTTTTTTTTATGTGAAGCACTCACACGTGTAATTTCTTTGTTGTAAAGCACTTTGAGCTGCTTTTCCTTTATGAAAGGTGCTAAATAAAGTGTATTATTATTATTATTATTAATATTATTACATACGTACTGTATCTCTGTACATGTATGTACAGTACAGTATGTGCAAAAAGAATATGGGTGTGGGGGTAAAAAGGCAAGGATCAAGCCGAAATAAATGCACCTAAAACAAAACCAACAGCAACAATATAATAAAAGAGATAACGGCGCTCAAAAAGGTCAGAATTTCTTCTCATAATATAATAATATTAGCAATCAGGATCAATTTATCAATTAAGGGAAACCAGATCCTGTTGTATCCATTTAACGTGAATCTCAGGTTCTAAAGCGGAAGGCACGTCACATCTCCTCCGCCTCTCTCCTGTTGTAAAATCGTCTCCTTCTTCACTCTAAAGTCCATTCTCAGTGTTTGCGACCTTCGAGCGTCCACATCGCGCTTGTGTAAGCTTCATACTGGACCCTGATTGGCTGTAAACTCGCCGTGACGCGATAAATCCTGCAGGTACGTCCAGGTGAGACTGAAGGTGAGCTCAGAGAAACTTCAGCAGATGTCTGAAGCTCAGTGTAACGGATCAGTTTGTGAAACAGCAGCAGTTATTGTTGACATCAGCACAGACGGCCTGTTCTTGTTGTTTTTAAGGATTTCAGCTGCTGTGTGCATTTATTCCCTCCAGCAGGGGGGGCCAGAGGACTTTCTCCAGGATTATGACTAAAGACCGAATCAACACACGTCAACGGTGTATTTACTTACACTGTATTGCCGAAAGTATGTGGACAGCTCTGTCTGTTAATGCTACAGCAAACAATGATATTTCCACGGATGGATTACAGAACAGGCCTACCGGGCTCAGGGGCGAGGGGCCCCAGGGGCGAGGGGCCCCAGGGGCGAGGGGCCCCAGGGGCGAGGGGCAAACCCTGAGCCAGAGCCTATTATCAACATTTCTCGTTGGAAAGTCAAAGCTCAGTCAAAACAACGGATGTATGTTTTGCTCCTGATCTCCTGCCAATCCAAGTCCTGATCCTGGTCCTGATCCTGATCCTGGTCCTGATGAAGCACTGAGCGTTGCTGCTGTCAGTACAGTCATAGCTGTGTAATTATTTAGCATACTGTAAATGGTTAGGGAGTGAGAGGGGTAACAACTCTGCGTTTAAGAGGGACGGTACAGTAATATTATTACTTATTAAGTAACATTACTTAACGGGAAAAATGGAGAAAACAAGGTAAGAGTGTTGATATTTGAATAAACGTAGTTGTGGCATCATTTATTTTAAAACTATGATACAAAATATATTCTTTGGTAAATTACAAAAGTACTCCAGCTGTCCGCATACTTTTGGCCATGCAGTTGCCTACAGCAGGGGATGTTGGGACGTGGTACCTGTACACATTTTCATAAGGTCATAGATCAAGGTCAAATCGAAGGTGGCAGGATGTGAGTGTTTGCCTGAGAGGCTGAGCTCAGGGCTAAAAAACCCTCAGGATACCTCTAAACCGAATCGCTAAACATATCGAGCCTGTTGCAGGAAACCTCGGTGACCTGTTTGACAGCAGTTTATGTTTTGAGCAACGTGTCACTGAGCTCGTCCAATCGTGTTTCTATCACCTCAGAAACATCGCAACAATCCGATCTATTTTAAATCCTAGTGACGCAGAAACTGTTCATGCTTTTATCTCCTCACGCCTCGATATCTGTAACATCCTGTTCACTCGTCTGAATCTAAAAACTCTGACAGACTGCAGACTGTACAGGACTCAGCTGCTCGGCTGTAAACCAGGACCCAGAGGTGCGACCACATCACACCTGGTTCAGCCTCTTTACATCGGCTCCCTGTTGGTTTCAGGATCGACTTTAAGATCTTGTCGATTACTTTTAAGGCTCTTCATGGCTCCAGACTGTATCTTAGACCTTGTAATCCCTTATGAACCTTCACGTAGTCTGAGGTCTTCGGGCAGGGGTCCCCTGTCTGTTCCTGAGTCCAGGATGGAAACTAAGGGGGACAGAGCTTTGGCCATCAGGGCCCCGAGGCTCTGGAACAACCTGCCCGAAGACATCAGGCCGTCTGAGTCAGAGTCTTCGTTTAAGTCTCGTCTCAAAACACATTTTTATCTGAAAGCAGATCCTGATTTTACCTGAACTGCTTATTTTATTTCTCTTGTTGTGAAGCACTTTGTACTCTGTTTTGATAAGTGCTCTATAAATAAAGTTTTATTTATTATTATTATTATGAAATCATCTTTTTTTTTTTGCCTTCGCCCTTTGAAGGTTTAACACAGCCAATCAGACCGACGGTACCTCAGGAGAGAAGCTCTATCTCCGGGAAATGTTTTTCTCATGTGCTCCGAGCGCGGCGCTTAAAAACCCCCAAAAAGGCCTCTGTGGTTTGGTGAGAGCGGCTGCTGCCTGTGGTGCAGCTGAGGCTTTCGCTGCGGCTCGCTCACCTGCATCTGACACTCCTGATAAACACACACCTGGTTGATATTTTTTAACTCTCTGCACGTCTTTCTGGTCAGTTCGAGTCCAGCTCACCTTCAGGTTTTAGCCCAGAAGCTGCTGCAGGTTTCAGCCTCGCTTGCTGCTGCTGCTGCTGCTGAACGTGTGACAGTGTGTGTGTGTGTTTGTGTATCTGCTGCTGTGTGTTTAACCACTCGGCGGCCACGGGATGTGGTTGAAAGTGTGAAGCATCTGTCGTTACGTCTCCATGGTGACAAATGAAGCCGCTAAAGAAAAGCCTGCTGTGGAAGACGATAACCGCTTCAGCTTTTAAACAACTGATCGCTGGTTACTGAGAGAGCTTAAATCCGCGCGCTCCGTTATTTCATCAGAAATGAAACAACCGTAACTTTGTCAGTTTTCAATAACTACAGCTCCCATGAGCTCGACAGCGTGCTGATGACCTTTCTGCTGCCTCCTGATTGGCTGACCAGGTGGAACAAGTGGCCAGCTCCTTCTTCATTTGTGTTACCTGTCGTGGTATCGCACTGTCTCACCTCTGCGGGTTGATTGTAGTGTCAGGGATTATAATTAGATTATAATTCAGTAATCACATTACAGTTAAGACGGTGTCGTCCCTCATTCGTCCAGGAGCGGTTCCATCGTAGAAAAGGTTTCAGTCGTAGTCGTCTGGACGCTGTTTTCAGAATCAAGACGTTTCGGCTCCCATCCGGAAGTCATTCTCAATTGTGGAAAAGGTCTGAGAACTCAGAAATTTAAGCTACTCTGTGTTGCTTAAGCCCCGCCCTCAGGGAGGAGTCTACCTGAGTATCTGTTGATTAGCTAGTTTCACCTGAAACTGACCTGATAGTTTCCATGATGGCCCAGTAATCAGTAATCAGGCCTGTTGTTTTCTGGCTGCACCTCCCTCATCACTGTTAAGTACCTGATTAGCATGTGATTGGCTTGACCACGGTGTTAATACGCTGTGGTAAACTTTGGGCAGATTGAATCTCAGACCACCATTTCTGTGAACGGGGTGTCAAGGAAGCCATTTTTGTGAAAAAAGAAAACCCCTCTTTCCTACGACACATTACAGTCACTAATCCCAGTAACACTTCCTTTGGCCGGTTTGCTGTCTTACCAGCAGTTCGATGGAAGGTAGAGTCAGTTTCTGCCGCTCACTTTGCCCTTTCCTCTGCCTTCCTCCGTGCCTGTCCTCCTCTAGTTCAGTGTTACTGAGGGCTGCACTTTAAATTATTGACGGGAGCTCTGAGAGCATTTTGGTCAAAAATTCAGGAGGCTCATCCGGCTGCTCAGCTCGGGGACTCGTTGTGTTTCGTTGTGTAATCTCTAAGACTGGATCAGTAAATTTTGGGGGGGAAACACAGCTTACGTCTTATTAACACAGCTTTAAAAATAAAACGATCAGCTATCCCGATGTTTTAGCGTTCACCATTCAGAGAACTGATCTTGTAATTTGCCTTTAAAGACTTGTGATTTGATTTGGACTTGTCTCTGACTGGGACTTGGACTCGACCTGGACTCTCCTCACTTCTGTAAATGTGGGTGTGAGGATCTGAGCGCAGCCTTCGGTCAACACTCAGCTAAATAACGGCACGGCATCGAACCAAACCGTGGCGCTTTTTAAATCGGAGGGATGAACTTTCCCTCCAACATGGAGCCATGCTAGCAGCTCTGCGAGGCTGTACCTAAACACAATGGTGCTTTGAGCTAACTGCTAACACCAGCATGCTAACATGCTCGCAACGACTAACACTTTATTTTCCATAAATCCCTAATCACTCCCACGGACGGTTCCTGGAAAGAACTATGTAAATTTGGCTCTATTTATAGGTAAAATACAGACGGGTCGTTTGGAACCTACCAGATAATCAATTCCAATTAAATGCTAAGCTAATTTAACCTAAACTATTTTAGTCAGTGTAGCCTAATTTAGATAAACATGCAATCAGACAAAGGGTCTACAGCCATGCTAGCGGGAGGCTGTAGTGATGTTAACGTGCTGATTTCTAGAACGTATTTACCTGATTTACTATTTTAGCTTAGCCTGTTAGCATGCTAACACTTGCTAATTAGCAGTAAACACAGAGTGCAGCTGAGGCTGATGGGAACGCCATCAGCTCTGCAGCTGTTCGGTCAGAAAGCAAAGCGTCGGACGCGTTAACGTGTCGACCTGACGGCGGCGCTAGATGGAAAGTCAGAGTTATTACAGTTCATCCTGAGGGGAGCGCGAACGATGAAGCTCGTCTCATCGCAGTCCAGCAGCTGCTGAGACGCTTCGGTCTGGACCGCCGGGACGTTGGCATTGTATTTCAAGCCACAAATGTAGCTATTGTAACTTGATTTGATCGATTCGGACTCTTCATCAGGGACAGAGCATATTAATAAAAAAATAAAAGTACTGTAAATATGCCAGAATTAGCCTGAAGGCTAGTTTTCATCAGGTTTTAAAACAGCAACCGCGATGGAAGGCGTGTCAGTTACGGTAAACACATGAAAGGTAAACTTTGGACAAAACAATCTCAACCTTTCGAACTTAAACACGTTTCATCCTGTTAAAAATGTGATAATCTCCATGACAACCGGGCGACTCCATCTGTTAACGAAGCCCACGAGATGAGGGCGAAAGCTCCGGAAAGTCAAAGTCAGCGGGCCATGTGTTTCTCTTTTTTTTTTTCCCTGTGTGTGTGTGTGTGTGTGTGTCCTCTGTGTGCTGGAACAGTCTGTCCTGTGTTCGGCGAAGAGAAACGTCCCGACTGCAGCTCTCTGAACAATCGTGTGTTTGGACTGAACGTCGGCGTCTTTCTCTGAAGCTCTGGAAGCTTTCACGCCGCCGCCGCTGCTGCTGCTGCAGGGTTTCCTGACAGAGACCACACCTGCACACACACACACACACACACACACACACAGACCTGTCACCACGATGAAACCAGCACACACACACACACACACAGGATGCTCACTTCAAAATAAAGGCACCAAGACTCTGCTCTCCGGTGAACGCGGGCAGCTAAAACCTGTGCAGTCTGAATACGTGACGTGAAATATTTAAATACGTCGTCTTTCTAATTTACCTCCAACTCTGACGATGTAACCAGCGTTCAGTGTGTTTATAGACGTTTTTAGAAACACATTTAGTACTTGTTTTCACGACACTGGCTTGACTTCCTCACAAACCTCAAAAATAATACTTGCAAAATCAACGTTTTTTTCCTTTAAATATGTTTTTTTTTAAGGAAAACGTGCATATTTATATAATTCTGTCATTCTATTTGCCTTCCACATTTGGTTATTTGTTGCCTCGTTCTCTGTCACCTGTCCACGTCACGTGTTTGGAGCGCTGCAACTTTAACTTGTCTTTGCGTTATTGTTGTGTAAAATCAGGAAATGCAATAAAACAAACAAAAAAATATATATCTGTTTTTCCTTTCTGACGTAAACCAGTGTACGTAGAAAAGCACCCGCCTCTCCGACCCAGACTGGACTTTGTGATAAAAAAATGAAAATGACCATAAAACATTGTCATTACACCTGATGAGGAAATACTTCAACAAACACACATATATATATATATATATATATATTTGTTTAGTTTTCCAAAACAAAAAGAATACAACTTCCTTTTAACTCCTGTGAGAGCTCCTATAAACAGTGTTATAAAACTGTGTAACTAGTACTGAAGATGAACCAGGTTTCACAGCTGGTGAAGTAATAAATAACTTTCTGCAGTGGACTTTGGAAACACAGAACATCACGGTTATATATATATATATATATATATATATATATATATATATATATATATATATACATTAAAGAAACTAAACTGGCCTGTAGAAACACAGTACAAAGAGGAGAAACATTTACATTTTAACATTTCCCACCAAACGTTCATTCATATTATATTCATCATAAAAGGCAGACTGAGCATGATACAAAGAAAACACAACTATAACCAGTGCCTTTTTCCAATTACAGCTACACGAGTAGCTCTAATTGCTGAGATCAGTAACGTTTGGTGGGACCCAAGCGTTCATTTCATCTGAAAACTCAGAGTTTCTAACGATAACGGGCCGAGCGGGCTTTACAAATGTTTTGGTCGCGGTAAAAGCTGAAGCCGAGGATGTTGAAGGAAGTGACGTTAAGATGCTGAAAGAGTTTCCCTGTAAGTCTCCAGCTGACACGAGGCAGCGAGCTCATTTGCTTTCTAACACTTAACACGCCAATTTGAACGATTCCGAGCTTTTAAAAAGAATATTCCCGGCCACCCGAATATTGATATGAACACTTTTTTTTTTACAATCTGAAAATGAGAATCACAATAAACTCCAGATGACATGCTGCAAACCAGCTGGTGGGGGGAAAAAACCATAGTTTAGACATAGTTGCAGTGTTTTCTAAAAGCCGTTTTTTAAGCATATTTCCCCCCCACATGAACCCGATGGACTTCAACCGTGCAGACCAGTTCCTGTTTCATCTTTGAGTCTTCTGCCGCCGAGCAACTGAGGAGAAGGAATTTTGTTTGTGGTGTTTGTTGTTTGTCAGAAAATACTTTTTCTATTTATATATCTGTAAAATACTGCATTTCCAAAGGCAGTTTGGAAATACAACTATAGTGGGGCCAGAAAGCTAGTAAATGGACTATTCAGTTAAGAAAATAAACCAAATTCATGTGAATTCAGGACCACCCGCGGAGGGTGAAGGACCAAGGTTTTTATATATATATAAAACCCTTGGTCCTCCGCAGGGGGTCTTGTCCTTCGAGCTCGGGTCCTCTACCAGAGGCCTGGGAGCTTGAGGGTTCTGCGCAGTATCTTTGCTGTTCCCAGTACTGCGCTCTTCTGGACCGAGATGTCTGGTGTTCTTCCAGGGATCTGCTGTAGCCACTCCTCCAGTTTGGGGGTCACTGCCCCGAGTGCCCCGATGACCACGGGCACCACTGTCGCCTCCACCTTCCAGGCCTTCTCCAGCTCTTCTCTGAGCCCTTGGTACTTCTCTAGTCTCTCATGTTCCTTTTTCCTGATGTTGCCATCGCTTGGTATCGCCACGTCGACCACGACGGCTTTCCTCTGCTGTTTGTCCACCACCACGATGTCAGGCTGGTTCGCCATCACCATTCTGTCAGTCTGGATCTGGAAGTCCCACAGGATCTTGGCTCGGTCATTCTCTACCACCTTTGGAGGTGTTTCCCACTTTGACCTCGGGGTTTCCAGTCCATACTCAGTGCAGATGTTCCTGTACACTATGCCAGCTACTTGGTTATGGCGCTCCATGTATGCTTTTCCTGCCAGCATCTTACACCCTGCAGTTATGTGCTGGATTGTCTCAGGGGCCTCTTTGCACAGCCTACACCTCGGGTCTTGTCTGGTGTGGTAGATCTGGGCCTCTATTGCTCTGGTGCTCAGGGCCTGCTCCTGTGCAGCCATGATGAGTGCCTCTGTGCTGTCCTTCAGTCCGGCCCGCTCTAGCCATCGGTAGGACTTCTTGATATCAGCCACTTCAGTTATGTTCCGGTGGGACATCCCATGTAGGGGTTTGTCCTCCCATGATGGTCCCTCCTCCAGCACGTCTTCCTCTGTCCCCATTGCCTGAGACATTCCCTGAGCACGTCATCTGTTGGGGCCTTATCTTATATATATATATATATATATATATATATATATATATATATATATAAATAATTGTTTTTTATTTTAATTTTGAAAGCGCATCACTCCAGCCTCCACGGCGCCTACACGTGGCTTTTATTCTGAAATCTCTCTCCGGAAGTCTCCGTGTTATCCGGGTTGCCTTGACACGGGTGTATCGTTCAGACAGACGGGCGGTAACGGCACCAGTCGACGGCGACTCTCTCCCTCTCTCTCTCTCTGCTGCAGTTTAACTTGTTTAACTATTTATTTTTCCCGTTTTGTTTACCGGCGCTGTTTTACCGTCAACATGTCGCACACCGTCATCACGACAACGACAACAACGACCAGGGCGTCCGGTGACGGTGTGGTGAACATGGGCTACACCCGGACCATCCCGGGACTGCTGAAGACGGGGCAGATGGTGAGAGTCACGTACAGGTTAACACGGAGTTTACCCGGAATGTCAGCGTTCAACACGGAGTCCGTTCACACCGACACACCGGGACATGTTTAGCTAACGTTAGCCGTGTTCAGAGCACCGTTGGCTTCACGGTTAACGTGAAGACAGACAACTTTACCTTTTAAGGAAAAGTATTAAATTAACGCATTATTTGAATCGACTCTGCCGTTAATGTTGGTAATCGTATTCATGTTGTAACCGGCTTCTTATTAGTTGTAAATATATGACACGCCGACACGAATAAGTCACTGTGTTTAAATCGGTGAAACTATTTAAACAGTTTCACTGAAACCGTTAATTAGTGCAAACTTGGACGTGATGACAAAACGCGTTTCTCGTTAATTTAACCAGAAAATAAGACGTATGTGTCAGAGACTTTTGAGTTAATCCAGGCTTTCTTGGTGTTAGCTCGAGTTTAAACTGTTTAGTTTAGTTTAAACTAAACGGCTAACGGTCGACTTTAGCGCCCGGTCGCCATTTTGAAATGTTTTGTAGTGTTCAGCGAGAATTATTTTATAAATATTATTTTTCTAGTAGAGCTTCAAGTGTTGCTCGATATTTGATACTGAAAAAAAAAAAAAATCCAAACTTAAAATCCAACTTGGTTCTTAAACTTATTTTAGCTTTTACGCTTTATATCCACTTTGTACTTAATTTATCTGACCTGTATTATAGCGTATTATATTTAGATTTGCTTAGTACTTCTTTTCCTGTGAGAGTTTCCCCCTCGGGGGGATCAATAAAAGTATTTCTGATTCTGATTCTAAACATAATCAGATAAGACGTACGTGTCAGAGACTTTTGAGTTAATCCAGGCTTTCTTGGTGTTAGCTCGAGTTTAAACTGTTGCTACTTAAAGCCACGAGCAGGATCTGGGTAACGGTCCACTTTAGCGCCCGGTCGCCATTTTGAAATGTTTTGTAGTGTTCAGCGAGAATTATTTTATAAATGTTAGTATTTTTCTAGTAGAGCTTCAGTTACTAGATATTTGATACTGAAAAATAATAATAATAATAATAATAATTAACTCATTAATGCACTATTACTTATATTATTATGTTGTATTACACCGTACGTACTTATCAACCTCTAAATCCAACTTGGTTCTTACACTTATTTTAGCTTTTACGCTTTATATCCACTTTGTACTTAATTTATCTGACCTGTATTATATTTAGATTTGCTTAGTACTTCTATTCCATAATAGAATAGAAGTATTTTGATTAACGTTTTGGTTTTTGATAAGAGGTCCCTGTGACTGAGAGACGGCGGTCTCCGGTGGACAGACTCTGTAACAAATGACCTCAAACATCTCCGCTGCAATTTCTCGTTAATTTTGGAATCAGAAATCGGTTTATTGCCAAGTAGGTTTTCACGCACGGGGGATTTGCGTTGGGTGTTTTGCGTTGGGTGTTTTGGTGCTTATAAACGCCTACTCCGCCCGTAATGGCTACAAACTTTAAACACTTAAGTAGCCTTCATTTTATCTGTTTCTGTTCGTCCGTCTTGTCCGCTTACTTCAATCAGGAAGGACAAGAAAACACATGGATTCACTCTCAGTGTGCGTCTAAACGTGGGAGTGTTGATTTGCACTTGTCTGCACGTTTTAATCGTAAAACCATTTATCGTCACTGTAGTTTTATTACTCCGTAAAGCGCTTTGAATTGCCTCCAGTGTCTGAAATGTGCTACACGAACAACGGTGCCTTGCCTTAACGGTCACAGTAAACAAGAGGAAAGACAAGAAAAAAAAACTGTAAAAGTAAAGCGTCGTAAGAAATGTACAATAAAAAAAAAAACACGCGTGGTATGTGTTTTTAAAATGAAAAGTGTTTTGTGTAATAATAACGTGCAATGCGCGAAAATAATAAACCAAGATTTATAACGCGTCGAGTTCGATTCGGAGGCTTTTTGTTAATGTGACGTGCGGCGGCGATGGGAAACATAAATGCAGATATGTGACCCTTTGACTGTGACTGATGGAGCTGCTCGCTTCACCTTTTAACAGTTTGTAAAAAACCCTCAGAAATGGCGGCGAGCCGCTCTGAGTAATTTGTGTAAAGAACAATGCGTTCACTGACGCCTCTCGTCTCGTTACTGTCACTGGAATACTTTGAATACGCGGCCCTTCGCTGTGTTAAAAGCTGTGTTTTGTTTCTCCCAGCTCGCCCTGCTCGTCGCCTTCCTGTGCGTCCACCTCGCCCGGGGCTGGCCCAGCTGGGCGGCCTTCCAGTACTTTGAGGTGGTGACGCTGTGGTTCCTCATCGCCCTCCTCATCTTCTTCCTCATGCACCTGTTCATGCTGCAGGAAAAGATGCCCTGCATCAACTGGATGCTGACGGTAGGGGGGAATAAAAAAATCACATCTGCGTGTGTGTGTTTTTAAATATTTTAAGCTTCGGGCTGCAGAGACAAAATCCCCTTCAGCAGGTTAATCGCTTCACCGTCTCACTTCTGCTTTTCCACCGAGTTGTGTAACACCGAGCTGACGGCTTTTTCCTCAGCGTTAAACAACAGGAACTTACTTGGGGTTTCACCCACAGCGCATCCTTTTAGGGTTAAAAAAAAAAGGAAGGAAGGAAGCTTCTGTAGTAAATAGAAAGTTGCAGGTGTCCGCTCATTAGTTAGGTTTATATTAAAGATGCACTTCCTGTTTTTATTTAAATTTAATAGCACTCGGTAGTAAAACCAAAAAAACCAAAGTTTCCTCTCGGCCCGTCGACTCAGCTGTGAACTGAGTTGAGTTTCAGGTGACGCGTACAGGATTTTTGAGGCCGATATTGATATTTGAGAGTTAAAAAAAATCCCATAATGATCGTATCGGCCGTTATTAATTTTCTTTACGTAACCAATAACATAAATGAGCACTTGAGGATCCCTTTAAGGATCGTTGTGGTTTACCTCTACCTGGTGTATCACCCCTAAATGTGGCTCGTGCTGACTTTGCGCTCTCCGCCGGCGTTGTAGAGATTTGGGAAAACGAGACCTTGTGCAAAACAGCGTGTACGGGGGCGAGCCTCCTACAGCTTTTCAAAATGAATCTCATTTTGAATCATGAATGAATGAATCATACATGAATCATTTCAAACGCTGTCTCTGAGTCTGAGCCAAAGGAAACGCAGAAAGTAGCCTCTCATCCGCGTTGGCTTAAAACGTGAGATTTAAACTCACTTCATGCTCTGTCAAAGGTTGTTTCCAACTCAAAATGCAATATTTTCATTCATTTCTACATTAATTAGTTCATTTTCTTTAATGTTCACATCTTAAATTGTTCATAGAAAGTGCCTGTTTTTTTTTTATTTGGGTTTAATGAAGTGATCTCCCTTTAAGCACTGAGATGCAGGTCAAAAGGCATCTCAGTTAAAACCTGTTTCACGATGAAATGTTCTCATTTGCATGGATTTATATGTAAACTAGACATCAAAAAACAAAAAGTTACATTTTCAATTCAGTTTAGCGGAGCTGTCGCCTGACAGAGCAGTGGTTTGACAGTTTTTTTCAATACATTTAACAAGTTTCCTAAACTCTTAACGCGGTTAGCACAGCGTCCGTCTTTGTGGGCTGAACACTTCACACACGTCTTGTTGCTTTGATACAAAATGCACGCAGTTAACACCGATTTAAAACGCTTGAACTTCTTTTACACACACGAGCTCCACCAAGACCAAAACAATGTCAGATTTACAAACGCTTTCACGCCGTATGTCGGAACAGATAACATGTTCTGAACGTAACTTATACAGGCTGAAGTCAACGCGAACAGCTGCAAACACAGATATGTTCCCTGTATTTTATCCCATCGCTAATGAGAAACAGCTGATTGCAGTTATGCAAATATATAAACCGCAGCTGATTCCCATCAGGAACCGCACTCAGGTGTTTCAGTCGCATGGTCACATGTTCTGAAAGACGACTCTTTGGGCTGACGTCGTGTGGAAAAGGAACAATATGCCTGCATTTACTAAACCCGACGAAACAACGACGTCGAGAGGCTTCAAAAGAAACTACGACGCAGAACTCAATCTGTGATCAATAACTGTCTGCTGTATCAGGGCAGACCTGACACAGTGTGATCGTGGGTTTCTTGTCTCTGTGTTATGACTGACTAAATGTTCCTGTTGGAAGAGAACGTGTGTTCGTGTTCTGAATAATGATTTGATTGTAAAACATGTTTGCAGTGTTTTGTTAGACGCGGTGTATTGTGTGTGTTGGTTTATTATTGCATTTAGAAAATCAGTTTTTGGGGGGTTTTAGTTTACAACGTGTGACTTTGAGCACGAAATTTAACCATTTTGCCAGTTGTGTGTTTTTAGGCGTGTTGGTGCGTTAAGAGTTTAGGAAAATTTGTTAAATGTTTTGAAAAAACTGTCATAGCGATTGTAAAATACCGACTGTACAGTGTAATATGGTTTGAAGATAACTGTTCTGTAAGTTCTTAGGAAGTTTCCTTCTCAGTGTCTTTGATTAAACCTTCTTCTGTCACTCGGATGAATCTTTTCTGCTGTTTCAGGAGTTCTTTCATTACTCTGTCGGGACCGTCCTCATCTTCATCGCCTCCATCGTCGCCGCTGTGAAGGCTGGAGGAGTCTCGGCGCTGGTGGCCGGATCGGTACGTAACCACACAGCCGCTGGGATACCTGGGTAAATCTCTGGCGGACACGCAGTCGGCACTTTCTCTGACTCTGTTAGTTAAGGTGACGTCTCACCTGAGAAGTCTGCTCGTTCTTCATCGGCAGCGGAGCCAGTGAGGCGTGTAGAGAAGCCCAAAACAAGAATAATCATAACACTATCTTTAAAAAGATTTAGGACCATAGCATTTTGAAAGAAAAGGCGGATTAGGGGACGAGGAAGCTCGGCTATTTGGGAGTAGAGTGACACTGTAAACACTGCGTTAGAGACAGACGTACTGCTGCTCTGATGTACTGACCTCAGACCAGTTCCCAACCAGAGCTCCCAGTAGTCTGTTAGCATGAGCTGCTAGTGCTGTTTGAAAGTCAGTGGAAAAGATAAAACTGGTCAAGAATGAACTAGTACGAGTCCAGAGACTCATCAGTGTGTCTGCATCAGGTTTAATTCCAGTCCAGCTTCTCCGAAATATAAGTTTGCACAAAATGTTGTCGTCATTCTTATATCTAATTTAATTCCAATAAAAGGAATTTGAATTTAAAAGATAAGATAATCCTTTAATGATCCCCGGAGGGGAATTCAATTTATTTATAAATGTCGGCAGATTTCTGCGCAGGTGCCGACGAGAGTAACTGATGCAAACCTCCGCTGCTGCCTGTCCAGCCTGAAGGATGCATCTCACTGGCATCAGCTTGTCTCGCTGCCACTAAAATGCACTGACATCTGTATTACCTTCATTACCTTCTGTGAAGACAGGAATGAGTCCAGATAAATAGAGAAAAGTGAAAAATAAATAATTACAAGTATAAGAAATAAAAATGGAAACTATATACAAGAGCAATCAAACCGCACATACGCACTGTACCCGCGACCAGTCCTTAAACTAACACTGCAGTACTGTGACGTGACACAGTGGTGTGATTAGTGCATGTAAGAATAAAGGCCTTTACACACCGTGGGGGGGGGCGTGACCAATAAATAAAGTACTCGCCAGCTTCAGCTCGTGCTAAAACTCACATGGGGTTTGAGCTGTAGACAGCGTTTCTGATATTAAATATGATAAATATAAATATGATATTCACCTCCGCCCACACAGACGCACTTCTGCCCGAGCTGCCACGACATCATAGACTTCCAGGTGGAGTCTGGGATCAGGCTTCACTGCGCTGCTGCTGCTGCTGCTGCAGAAATCCTCCCTACACCGTTACCAGTTAATAAAACTGTCTGCGCGTCTTCGACAGAAAGAAACAGGTCGGCCATTCTGACGTCAGTTCGGCGCAACTTCAGCGGTTGACGCCTTTTATTCGCTGCGAGAAAACTCCGAAAAATCGACCTCGTCCCGTCTGTGACGACATGACAAAAACAACAGTAACCGCACAAAGAAACGCCCCCCGGTGTGTAAAGGCCTTAATATGGCACCATCTACTATACCAGCAAACACCACAATAATATATGATATGAAGAAGTACTAATACTCAGTGAAATATGATGTAGTACATTGTGTAATGAAACAGTATAACATATTAATATATTATAGTGTGGGATATAAAATATAAGGTGAAATGTAGTAATATAGTATAAGGTAATGTGCAGCAATATAGCGTAGAATATAAAATGAAATAAAGTGTAGTATAATATATAATAGCCAATATAGTATAATATATGATAAAATATAATCAATACTTTGTGTTTCAGCCCGATTCCCTGATTGCAGGCTGGGTTGATGTCTGTGGTTCCTGAAAGCCACCACCCCCCCCCCGTCCTTCCTGCGCCAGTCCCTCTAATTACACAGGAAGTCACGCTGACTTCTTTACTGATAACAATGTTCGCCTGAGGAATCAGTTTCTACAAAAACCTCACATCTCCCCTGCTGCTCTAGCAATCAGAAAATCTGTTTTTTTAGATTTTACTGTTTTAATAAACTTTATAAAGTAAGAAATAAAGGGTCAATGTCCGCTTGTGACCAGTGGCGGCTGGTGGAAACGTTTCCATTCAGGGCTGTGCCACAGCCAATCGGTTTCAGCAAACATCCCAGTATGATTTAATGCAAAAGGAATTACTACTTTGCAGTTAAATATTGAACAATTATTTTACGGTCTTATTTTGTTTCTCGAGTTGCCCCCGTGGACCTGGTTTTGTTGGGGAAACCCACGGGGAGGTACAGATCAGGAGACGTGAACATGAAGTGCGGTTAGTGGCGTTAAGTTGCTGTTCAGACACTTGAATGGACAGAAGCGTTGGGTCGGGCGCCCTGAGGGGTAGAGAGCCTAATCTCCTCAAACCCGCTGCTTCAAAACTCCCTCACAAGTGAATTAAATAAACTTTGGGGTCCCGGATAACCAGAGCAACACACTCATCAGGAAGGAAGTACCCAAAATAACAACATAAACAAATCTAAATATTGCTCATTCACGGGCCGCCTGAAGCCGGTAGCGACGGTGTAGCTTAGCACAAGCACCAGCTGGCAGCGGGTGGAGATGCCAGCGCTCTTTACGTCCTCCAGCGCCAGCGGCTCGGTTTGTACCGTCTTTGACTGCCGTCGTGTTTCCTTTCTTTCTCAGACGGGTGCTTCGTATCCCTCAGTCCCGTAACTGTCCGTTACTGGGCGCACTCCATATCTCAAACACACACGTGTTGACAATTTGTTTAATTTATTGTTGTTATTAATGTTTTTTTTTTTTTGTGGCTCAAAGGCTCTGCTGGCCCGCTGCCGCTGCTTGTGACGTGTTTTCTCGTTGACGTGGACTCTGTTGTGTGTTTGTCTGCAGGTGTTTGGCTTCATAGCGACGTTCCTGATGGCCGTTAGTTTGTGGACGTCTTACAGCGTGACCTGTGGCTCTCATCAGACCGGTACGTCTGATCCCGCACCTGTTTTTTATAATTTAATATGTTTTATACCGACGGCAGCTGCTCCTCGTCTCCTTCTGGGTGCAGCGGTAACGAACACAACGCAACAGGACATTTTAGTGACGACGTCCTGCAGGAGACTTTTTAAACCAGTTACAGTAAACTGGAAATAGTAGTAAAAACACCAGTATTTTTAACAGGGAGGGAGACACCGACAGACGTAGTGCTGAACAATTAAATACCATAACTTCTGCTTTGCACTATGCAGTGTGCGTCTCTTAATACAGGTATTAGTATTGTAGTATTCAGACAGTAAGATAGATCTGGAAAAAGACAATAACCGAACCTGAAATAGTCTGTTACCAGTTTACAGAACATGCTATCGGTGCAGACCTGCAAACGAGGGCGAGGGCGGTATGCATATGTTTGGATACTCCGCTAGTAGTTAAGCCCTCTTGTTTTCATTTGCTGGTTGACTACAGCTACAGTAACGTTACCCAGATCAGTTGTCTCCATTTTGTCCATTTTGAGGTGGCAAGAAAGAGGTTCAGGAAATCCCGGTTCAGGACAAAAGACAAAGAAACCATCACGCAGTTGAACTGAGCCGCTCGGGGGCAACGCACAGCAGCCGCGCGTGACACGTATCCAAAACACGTGCAGCCATTGTTTTCTGTCCTGGCTCCGCCCACATCAGGCGGGTGGAGATTCAGAGGTGTACGTCTGGCTTCGTGCTCGCTGACGTCTGTTTACCCGATTGGAGAAACAATCAACCAAACGGAGCTTTGTGGTGGAAAGTAGCTAATTACTGTACTTAAGTACAATTTTGAGGTATTTCCATTTTATGTTACTTTATATTTCTTCTCCACTACATTTAAACCTGGAAATATTGCACTTTTTACTTCACACATTTAGTTATTAGTTACTTTACAAATTCAGATTATTAAGCCAAAATATTATCAATAAATAAAATATTATGGATTAAGCTACAAAGCATTATAGAAAATAATAATAATAAAATAGCCTCACCTTTACGAGCTGCAACATTAAAGTGATACATACGTGAATCTATCAATAAGTATAATCCAATATTATAAGTACATTCTTCTGAAATGGGCCGTTCTGCACAATGAGTCCTTTCACTTTTGGTACTTTAAGTATATTTTGATGTTAATACTTTTGCACATTAAGTAACATTTTGAATTCAGGACGTTTTACTCGTAACATAGTATTTTTACACTGCGGTACAAGTACATGCTAGCATCAGCTACCTAGCTACATCCATAAAAAGTGGCAACAGAAAAATGGTCACGGAAATGTTGCGTCTTGATGCGCCTCTTGTACTTTACTTGAGTACTTCCATTTTCTGCTTCTTTATACGTGTACTCCACGACATCTCGGAGGGAAATAGACCGCAGAGGAGGGGAGATTGTCCACCAGTTAATCGATCGCAGATGGCGCCGTTAATATACCTGGACGGCCCGACCAAGTGAAGTATGTGTGGGAAATACCTCTTGATCTTTTGTAACCAAACCACTTCCGCTACTGAAGTCGCCCCCCTTTTCCTTCACCGTGGAGCCGGCAGCAGTGTTACTGTCGCTTTCAGCCGCGCTTGTCGCTGCTGCTGCGCGTGACGGTGCGACGCCATTACGTCAGCAAGTCGGGATGTTGCCGTTATCACGATATGAGTTTTATATCGTATTGCGAATTATACCGGCGTTATCGTGAACGATGTGATATGGCACAGCTCTAGTGCTAATCAGCCGTTAAAGGGGAACTGAACGGCAGAATGTCAAGATTTCCTCCAACACTGAAGCAACTGTTTGTTTCATGAAAGAAACTTCAACTGATAATCAGACATGTGAGTCAGATTCACATGACAAGAAATTATTTTTACTGCAGTGAACTAACTTTTCAATCTTCCCTTTATCACTTTTCTCTGTGCTGGTTTTCCTCCCTTCCTTTCATACCTCCCTCCCTTCCCATCATCCCTTTCAGGTGCAGCCGTGTAATAAGCGATCCGTCGTGAAGGAGCCAGATGTTGGCAGTTTGCTGTGTCCTGGTTAATTTTCTGCCTAGCAACCACCTGGATAAATATACAAATATAATTCTTACTGCGGAGGTAATGGAACATCTGATCCAGGACCAGCCGTCGTTTTCAACAATCTGAAACGTAAATATCCCTGATCATCGCAGTAACAACCTGAAGGGGCCGCCATTACAGTATTACTCATTTATCATTGACCTCTAAAGTCACATTTTCATGTTAAAGGTGCTCAGTGTCACATTTTAACCATCAATTTATCAGTAACACATTTAGTAGAATCAACAAATGACTCTGCGGTGCAAACAATCAGTCACCTGATGTTGTTGTCACGACTACATTTCCCATCATCCCCGCCGCTTCCCGCCCTGACTTTCCCTCCCCCGAAAAGGTTGACATTTTGGTTTTTACATTTACAAGTTTTCCCAACCTTCCACCGTCTGCTATCAAAGATTTAGAGAAGCTTTTCAGAAAAGTTTTAAGCTGTGTTTGCTCTAAAAGAACAGCGCCCTCTTCCTGTTGTGTACCAAAAAGACATCCAAGACAATTTCCCTCTAAAAATCTCACAAGTCTGAGTGCAGCCACAGTCCTGCGTCCGTGTCGCCTTTGTTGCATTTGCATTCCAACTTTTTTTATTCTACTTAGAAAATTCCTCACACTCCGTAAAAGCAATCCGGACCACTGATGTATTAAAGTCTTTAAAATCACTTTTCTTAAATCCCCAGCAATGAAATTATGCACAGTTTAGCCCTGTTAGCCCGCTATGCTAATTTTTGCTAGCACACTAAAATATTAATGTGCAAATATTGTCATTATTCTAGGGTGCTAACAAACAGTAACAAGCTAATGTTTTACATAAAATAACTTGCATGCTAATGACTTTGTTAGCATGTTAAAACAATACTCAGGGGCTAATACGTATGTGTGCTAAAAAAAGAATAGCATGCTAAGAATTTATGTGAATTGAAGCAATGAAAAGGGAAACATTAGCATGCTAACAATGCAAACAAACACAAAAACAGAAAAAATGTTGCATCTCAATGTAATTAAAAGACGAGTCTGGTGATAATATATGTTTTTGTTATTGTCAACAAATCCAATGTGCAGAACCAAACCAATAATGAACTGATCTACTAACAAGTATGCCCCAAACGCTCACTACAGCACCACATGTGGATTCATCCGCCGCTGGAAATAGTCCCCAACAGATGCTCTGTTTCCTCCTGTTGGTCTGATAAAAACTACAGCGAGCAGCTGTTTGAGGAAACTACTGAGCCTTTTTAAACAGGAAACTATCTGTGAGGTGTTTTTAAAGATTTACGTCTTCAGCAGGAACCAATGGGCTCGCAGCTGAGAGCCTCAGACAGGAAGTGAGACGGCACTGAGAGACGGACTAACACGTTGTTGGTTTGGATCTGCACATGGGATTTGTTGACAACAGGAAAAACGTAGAACAGCACCAGTGATATCCTTCAAACAGTAATTTCACTACTGTTTTAAAAAGAATGTGCCACTGATTTGAGATATTAATGGTAAAATTAACTTTTACTAAAGTGAACTGAACCTTCCTTTGTCTGGGTGGGAAAGTAAACTCCCGTGACATCAGCTTCCCACAGTTAAGAGTTCAGAGAACAGCCACACTGTCTGATGTGGAAATCAATTTGCTGTCAACATCAGCAGCCATAACTTCAGTATCAAAGGACTCTGTGCAGCGTTTCTTACAGTTTCACTACAATATTGCTGTCCAGTTTTTCTCAGACACGACCTGTACGACCTGTCCTTGGTGCTTTTAAAAACACAAACTCAATTGAATTTAAAATCTGAATTTCAGTAACGGCTTTAAATGATGCAGTGTCCACATTAAACTGAAATGATAATGATTTCTATGGAGCCTGCCAGGGGTTCGTATGGTAGAGAAAACCACTGGTGTGGAACTCTGTTTACACGGATTAATAAATGCAACGCATAGATTAAGAAAAACGTGCACAGATTAATAAAGCGTACGATAAAACGAACAATAAACTAATAATAAAACAGATATTATGAATTATTATGAATCGGCACACATGGATAAATGAAGTGTATGCACGGATTAGAAACATTTATGCATGGATTCTAAATCATGTATGGATTAAAAAAATATACGCATGGATTAGTAAAGGTATGTACGGATTGATAGGAAGTCACACGTGGATTATAGAAACGTATGAATAAAATGTACAAACGGATAAAACGTATGCATGAGTTAATAAAACATTTGTACTGATTAATAAAACCTACACATGGAATAATAAATGCACATATGGATTAATAATCTGTATGCGAACACGTGGATTTCTAAAACATACGTACGAATTAATAAAATGTGCACATTGATATTATTAAAATGTACTTAGGGATTAATTTAAAGGGATCAGGGATTGTATAAACAGATTATAAAAACATGCATGGATTAATGAAACGTACGCACAGATTAATAAACTAAGCTTTTTTTGAAATTTTGAAACAAGACTTCTGGAATATGCATCTGGCATTCAGATTAAAAGCAGGCAAATGTAATTGTTTAGAAAAAGCTTTAATGCAGCCGCTGAATGAAAGCACAGACTAATAACTGGCATCAGAAAAATAGTGAAAATACTATAAATATCCAGTTTTCTGCACTTAATAGAAGACAATAAGTCACAACATGTTAGCCATAGTACAATTCTCTTTGACTGTTAAAGCACAAGATATATGTCTCAATACCTCTCCTGGCCTGAGTTTTATCCTTGCATGTTGTAGTATTTTCACTATTTATCTGTCTTTAATTATTAATCTGCGCTTTCCTTTAGTGAGTGTGAACATTTTAGTAATCTGTGTGCACAGATTTCCACATCATGTGGCCCCCCCAGCTCCGTAGTTTTCTGACCAATCAGAGTATCTGTGCCATTGAACAGAAGTCACCCGTGGCTAGCAGTAGTGGATTAAAATGCAGTTTGTCTTCTGGTTCTGCAAACATTTCTGATGGACTGAACATTCAGCTGAAGCTAAGTGGTAAAGTGCACCGTTACAGACTGGAAAAGGACAGTCTAACCGCGTTAAGTTAGCTATGTGAGGTAGCTTCAGAAAATGGCCGTGTTAGTACGTGATCAATCCTCCAAAACTAGGGTTGGTTATCGTTTGACATTTTTCTGAAATGTTAAAAGGTTTCTAAACACAAGCTGCTGTACAAGAACTAAAATGTTGACTTAAATCATAAATTATCAAAGAATAAGTCAACAATATTACGAATCTGACTTGACATTTGATTTCAACTTTCAGCGCTTGAAAGTTTACGGACACATTTCGGTCTGTGCCCCCCCCCCTCCAGAAAGTAGCTAGTCAGCTAATATTGACTTGTGTGCTCCCTACAGTTAGTTTGCTAACAAAGATTAGCTCATTAGCAACAGCGATCTGAGGTGTAGGGAATGAACCACTGGGATACACTTTGCACGTGAATGAGTTCAAACTATTCCTGCTAACTTAAATTGTATTGTAGCATTACGTAACAAGCTAATGCTACCATAACCTGGCCCCATTGTTGATAATATCAGTAATCTTGCTTGTTAGCCAAGATAACCTTTTTTATTGGTTTTCTCTGAACTGTATTGCCATTGTGTTGTTTTTGCCAACAGTAGCTAACAAGTTTTGCTAGATTCAATATATATATATATATATAATAGTTTTACTTTACAGTAAAAGTAAAGCCTCATTAACTGTGAAAGAAGATGCAAGTCTGATAGCGAGGAACGATAAAGTAGTGGCACACCTCAGTCAAAACTACCCTTGCTAACCACAGCATTGTTGTGTATGAATGACGTAAAATAACCTTGAACCACAGAAATATTATGAGTGTGTTAATTATGTGCTAGCATTAGCTAACAAGCTAATTCTGGACTAACGCGGCCCCACTGTTGGTAATCAACGCAATCTTACTTTTTAGCCAGAATAACCTTTTGTCTTCATTTGCTTTCAATGGAATTACCATTACAGACAATTATATAGACTTAGAATAATACAAATGTACGTATCTAAGTCAGCATGTTAGCTAGCTTGCTGACCTTTTAACACACAGAAGTCAGTGCCATTTATATTTACATTTTTACCAGAGTCCTTTTTTAAGTCATTCAAAGTTTACCGGTTAGCTAACCTATGGAAAGTTATGGGGGAAAAAGCCAATTGACTCTTTTTAACCAATCATGTTATTTCTGCTGCTGGAGTGGTTCTGCCTCTGAGAAATGTTTGTAGAATTTAAAAATCAAATTTGCTTGTTTAACTCTGGGTGCTGGAAGACAGAGGGTGTGGTCCGTGATTTAGTGGCAACGTTTCCTGCCATTTCTTGTTACAAAACTCTTGATGATGTGAAACTGAACTCTGCTTTCAGTCAGAGACGTTAATCCTCAGATTACTGCCTTAAATGTTGATCGGATGCCAAACATCTTAGCGTGATGCTTCAGATTTTACACTGACGGTGTCCTTACATTTCCTCTGAAGCAGCTCCGAGTACAGAATGAAGGATTTATGTCTAATTTGATTCAAATCGAATGTATCACTTTGACTATGACCATGTGGAAGTTTAGGTTTACTGGACAAATTGTAATGGATTTACAGATTATTGTCTTACTTCTGGTGCATCCCTTAAAGCCCCTACACACTGTGTGATAACAGCTGTCCAACAGGTTAACTGCATGTCACACTGCGAGACAGGTGTAGTAAAATGTTAGCTGCGTCAGTTCCTACGACATCAGTTTTTAAGCAGTTGTAGCTTAGTGAATTGTAGCTTTACGATGTAAGTAGAACAAAAATGCAAAATTTTACGAGTTGTGAAGACCTCTACTACGAAACTGACGCGTGGAAAACCGACCTGACCCCAAGTTAGATTTCAAAATAAAACAAATCTGATTCGACTGCTGCCGAGGACAGTAGGACCGTCACTTATTTTTTAAATCAAGTTTTTGAGTTCGAACGAATTAACGTAATATGTTCGAAGTTAATTTGAACGCAGACCACATAACCTAATCCTAAACTGCGTTTATAGAATTGATGTTCATTCGCGGTGCCTCTGCTGCCTCACTTGAGTGACGAGCTAAACGTAAGTTACTGTAAGGCGATTGCATTTTATAACGTTAGCCTTTTACAACGTTAGCAAACAGTATTACCTTATCCACAAGTTTTCCATCAATGGTGTTGAAGCCAAAATGCTTCTACATTTAATTTAAAAAAAATAGTTGGGTAGCATAATTGTCCGTTCATCACGGCTCGCTAGCTCACCATATTTTTCATTAACAAGAGAACAACAACTAGTCTAGTTTTCTGAGAGCGTAGCAAGGCATCAGTAGATCAGATCGTCATTTTACGAATCAAGCCACGCCCTGCTGGCAATACAAGGGGACCTTACGAAACCAGTTTAGACTGAATGTAATTTGGAAGCAGGTCCTGGGTCGGGTCTTGTTTATTAGGTACTGAGTGGACCCGTGAACACCTCTCTTGGTTATAGCAGCTTTCACGTTGCGAAGTTGAGTCCTACGTTTCTGAAACGGTGCACAAAGCTCTTAATCGGCGGCTAAAGTTGGTGGACTTTGGTGGTCTCGCAGTGTGACGCAGGAGCTCCATTTTACCACGTCTCTCACAGGTTGTCAACTTCGCACAGTGTATAGGGCTCTTAACAGTGTAACACCCTGTTATAGTCACAACTATTCAAAAGCTGTTTTCTACAAAGTACAACATTGCTGCATTTCACTTTCAGATATTGTTTTTCAGTTTCTGTGATGGTCCAAGATGTTCACATTTGCTGTGTATTTGCTGCTTCACCGTATTGTATTTTATTTTTGGTCTGGACCAGTTTGACATATGAAAGCTTTATTTCTATTATAGATGCACTGATAAAACTTAAATGGCGATATCAAAGTTAAATGATCCAATCTGATATAAATGAATATCAGCACTTGTTTAGTGTCACTGGACAAAAATAATTGAGATCTTTGAGATTTAGTCAGTGTGCTTTGATTTGTTTCAAGATTTTGTATTTCAATTGTTGAACTTTTGATATACCGAGTTTCGCCATCAGTATCTGCCCAGTATCCAGTTCTGGTATCGAATTTGGATATTTTTTATTGGTGCATCCTTTATTTTTGACCCTAAAGCTGGGTTTTATATTGCTGCCTGGAAGTTTTGTGTGGAACCAGAATGAATCCGTCCATCAGTCGGAGTTTGGCCCTTTTGTGTTTTCAGAAGCAGACTCCAGCTCTGCAGATGACGCAGACTCTGAGCGGTAACCGTTAACATTGGTGTTGTCATCCACTTTTGTCCTTTTCAGAAAATATTCTTAACACAAACTTATCAAAGATTCATTCTGGCTCCAGGCCAGACAAAACCAGACTGTTTACATTATTTATTTAGCAATTATGTATTTTTTCTGATGCTTGATGATGCTATTCTCACTGATGCAAAGTGGCCTGATGTAAGGCTGTTTGCCCACTGGGAGATACAATACACTGGCGGATGGTCTGGTGGCTAGTAAGTGCTGATCCTGGACCGTCATGCGATGTGTCGTGGTTTTGGATGGACGCAGAACCTGGAAAAATTGGTTACGTGAAGAAAGTTGGAACTACAAACTCAGGGTTTCTTTTTTGAATGGTTTCAAAAAATAGTTTTTCTCGGGCAAATTACTTTTTTTGTTACTTTACACCCGCCTCTCATTTTTTTTTCTTCTTGACCTTGAAAACAGCAGTTTCCAGGTCCATTTAGTTTCTGTTCTGGACTTCTCGATTGTATCGCACGATCTTCCGATCCTTTCTTAGCAATGGAAGGACTTCTCGTTCATTCTTGACGTTGAAAACAGCGGTTTACAAAACTAAAAATCTGCTGAGAAAGGTTGCGTGATATGATCGAAAGCTACTAAATGGACGCTGAGCTGAGATTGTTTTGTCGCCTGCTGTTTCCAAGGTCAAGAACGAACTTTGAAACTCAACTTTTAGGGGTTAAAAAACAAACAACATTGAACCCCATGTTTTTTTTGTTACTTTACAACTGTCTGACAGTGAGTGGGCAATGGTGCAGATGATCGCCTTCCTCCCGGTGAGTTCGTAGTTTCAACCTCTTTCCCGTAACACAGTTCACGAACCTCTGAGTGACTGAAATGTCCGGTTTATGTGAGATATCCATTCACGGTTCTGGATCAGCGCTAGTAGCTAATGAGCTAAAACATGAAAAAACACCAGTATTGTCCTTAAATCATGATGAGCCCAGTGGAGACAGACACCCTGATAGATTAGATTATTTAGGTTTTTCTCCAAAGTGCCTTAATGTTCTGTTGTTGTATAGATCGGTCTATTAACCTGCTATACGCAAGCTAATGGGCCGATTTCGGTTTCAGCGAAGAAAGAAACTGAAGAAAATGGAACCACATTTAAAATGGTGAGGTTTGTGCTGGTGGGGTGGAGAAATGAAGTGATTTTATTATGTTTTAGAAGCAAAGATGTCCACAGTATTTTAAGTCACATCACAAAGAGCTCACATGACTTACGTTGTTTTTCTACATTTTTTAAATGTGTTTCAACTACTTCAAGTTGTGATTTGTTGCATGTTGTAAATTAAAGGCTCATTGCACCATTTCTGTCTCAAATGCTAATTTCAAGTTTGTATTGAATACAACCAATGCCAAATAAAAGATTTGATTATGTCATAAAACAACATACACATAACACAAATATGTAACAAATATATATACTAATATATTTTCATTATATACAAAAAAGCAATCTGGCACGAGACATCGACATACAAACTAAATAAAATGAAATAAAATTATAAGTAGCATGTAACACAAACTAGATGTTATGCAAAAAAATTAATGGACCAATTTGTACAACTATAGAATAACCAGATACATTTCTACCACGTAAACCCCCCTAATTAGGTTACTGTGGTTTGGCCTTTTATCGTAGCTCCACTGCACGTGACATTAAAATATCGGGGTTGAGCGCTTTTTATTTTAGGCAAACAGAATAGATTGAGTCTTTACTAAATGTAGTAATTTTCAATATCAAAGACACATTTTTAACTTTCTAACAAAGCTTAATCATCAGCATACAGGAAAAAAAAAATCACAATTTATATTATTTATATATATTAGAAAGAATAAGGGTCCTAAGATCGATCCCTGTGGTACGCCACGTGTGACCACACCCGGATCTGCAATCATTTCTATCTGATGTTTCGAGTGAAAAAACCTTTTAAGCGTCACCGTTCAGAACTGATTTATCAGGTAATTAAAATCTTGTAGCAAAAAAAAAACATTTTAATTTTTGTTTAAAATTGGAGGTTTAAAAATGTCTTTTAATGTATAAAAGTTGATGACGGTAGGTTATTTAATTTGATCGTAGAAGATGGAATGGGTGTATTCTTTATGTCTATTTTCTTCGTTCACTTTTTACATTTTTGCATGTGGCCAGACTTCTTACAGCTAATGTTTGAGACCAGAGGACTGTTCGATACTGAAAGCAGGTTTAAATATAACTCGCACAGAAAGTACTCAGTCTCGGTCACATGCATACATACACACATTATTATGTGTTGATGGTTGATACACCAACCAGAGTTGGGAGATCTTAAGCTTACTTGTGTGTTTTCATTTCAGCTTTAGCTGTAATTCTGATTTACAGATGCAGATTTTTGTTGTTGTTGTTTCTTAAAGCCAATTTTTCACCGATGATGATTTGAATAAATAAATAAATGTTCGTAATTAATCTCTAAGTATAAACGAGATACCGAATGGCTCGTGTCAAACGTGTTGCACAAGAGACTAGTTAGATCTTTAGTGGTCTAAACAGGATCCGAAGCCCAAAACCTTTGTGTTAAACGTCCTTCCGGCAGAGATCTCGGGTCTTTCTGAGCTTCCACACGGAGAATAATTACACCTGCAGTTCGAATGAGAACATCGGCTGATCAGAGGGTTCATCAGAATCAATAAACATCACGTCAGTCTACATTATCTTCACTATGTTTGTCTGTAGGCCGACCGTTTCAGACTCTAAACTTAATTTCTGTACAGTATGAAGATTGTGATCGGACGTTCTGCATTTATTTTCCTCCAAAAACGCTACAAACAGCGTGTCTTAAAAATCAGATTTTTCACAATTCACAAAAACCCCCAAAAAACAACAACTAATGACTTAAATGAATAAATATTTTAAAAATCTTTTCGGTAGAGATAACTTACTGTTTAAAATATCTTATGTATTAGCACCGTGGTACTTGAAAGATCCATTATTGATTTAATTTAGAAGAAAATACACTTTTACATCAATCTTACACGAAACGGGGCCCCCGCGACGACTGACTCTCTTTCTCTGTTTTTGGACTAAATAGACGGTTTGAAGAAACACTTTAGACTCTAGCAACCAAAGACTGACATTTGGCGTTATCCTCGATGTTTTGTAGACTAAATGATGGCGTAGAAGTATTAAGCGGATCCGTCAGTAATGAGAATAATGATCAGTTGCCGGTGAGACTAAAAGTAAAGTCCTAATGGTGTCCACTGCTGTGGCGCTGATGCGACGCACCCCTTCAGTCCGGGCAGCAGCTCTGCAGGCTGGGAGGAAACTCTGCGCAGAGGGCGTGTTTGTTCGGCCGAAGGAGGGGAGGGCATGATGGGAAGTATGAGTCACGGCTGCCTCTCGTCCCCCTTCAGGCCGCTTCGTTTCCAAACTCAGCTGCTGCTGCTGATGATGATGATGATGATGATGATGATGATGATGAGCTGCTGCTCCCACACTCACAAACATCGGCAGCAGGTTTTATTGTAACGTTGATGTGATGCGAACGGGCGGGACGGCGCTGATACAAGACCTCGGACCTACTGGTGTTACTGTTACTGGTGTTACTGTTACTGGTGTTACTGGTGTTACTGGTGTTACTGTTACTGGTGTTACTGTTACTGGTGTTTCTGTTAGTTACTGTTACTGGTGTTACTGTTAGTTTCTGTTACTGGTGTTACTGTTAGTTTCTGTTACTGGTGTTACTGGTGTTACTGTTACTGGTGTTACTGTTACTGGTGTTACTGTTACTGGTGTTTCTGTTAGTTACTGTTACTGGTGTTACTGTTACTGGTGTTACTGTTAGTTTCTGTTACTGGTGTTACTGGTGTTTCTGTTACTGGTGTTACTGTTAGTTTCTGTTACTGGTGTTACTGGTGTTTCTGTTACTGGTGTTACTGTTAGTGTTAGTTTCTGTTACTGGTGTTACTGTTACTGGTGTTACTGTTACTGGTGTTTCTGTTAGTTACTGTTACTGGTGTTACTGTTAGTGTTAGTTTCTGTTACTGGTGTTACTGTTACTGGTGTTACTGTTACTGGTGTTTCTGTTAGTTACTGTTACTGGTGTTACTGTTAGTTTCTGTTACTGGTGTTACTGGTGTTACTGTTACTGGTGTTACTGTTACTGGTGTTACTGTTAGTGTTAGTTTCTGTTACTGGTGTTACTGTTAGTGTTAGTTTCTGTTACTGGTGTTACTGTTAGTGTTAGTTTCTGTTACTGGTGTTTCTGTTAGTTTCTGTTACTGGTGTTTCTGTTACTGGTGTTACTGTTACTGGTGGTACTGTTACTGGTGTTACTGTTAGTGTTAGTTTCTGTTACTGGTGTTTCTGTTAGTTACTGTTACTGGTGTTACTGGTGTTACTGTTACTGGTGTTTCTGTTAGTTACTGTTACTGGTGTTACTGTTAGTTTCTGTTACTGGTGTTACTGGTGTTACTGTTACTGTTGTTACTGTTACTGGTGTTACTGGTGTTTCTGTTACTGGTGTTACTGTTAGTTTCTGTTACTGGTGTTACTGGTGTTACTGTTACTGGTGTTACTGTTACTGGTGTTACTGGTGTTACTGGTGTTTCTGTTACTGGTGTTACTGTTACTGGTGTTACTGTTAGTTTCTGTTACTGGTGTTACTGGTGTTTCTGTTACTGGTGTTACTGTTAGTTTCTGTTACTGGTGTTACTGGTGTTTCTGTTACTGGTGTTTCTGTTACTGTTAGTTTCTGTTACTGGTGTTACTGTTACTGGTGTTACTGTTACTGGTGTTACTGTTAGTTTCTGTTACTGGTGTTACTGTTACTGGTGTTACTGTTAGTTTCTGTTACTGGTGTTTCTGTTACTGGTGTTACTGTTACTGGTGTTACTGTTAGTTTCTGTTACTGGTGTTACTGTTAGTTTCTGTTACTGGTGTTACTGGTGTTTCTGTTACTGGTGTTACTGTTACTGTTGGTTTCTGTTACTGGTGTTACTGTTACTGGTTTCTGTTACTGGTGTTACTGGTGTTACTTGTGTTACTGGTGTTCTGTTACTGGTGTTACTGGTGTTACTGGTGTTACTGTTACTGGTGTTTCTGTTACTGTTAGTTTCTGTTACTGTTACTGTTGGTTTCTGTTACTGGTGTTACTGGTGTTACTGTTACTGGTGTTCTGTTACTGGTGTTACTGGTGTTACTGGTGTTACTGTTACTGTTACTGGTGTTACTGGTGTTACTGGTGTTACTGTTACTGGTGTTACTGGTGTTTCTGTTACTGGTGTTACTGTTAGTTTCTGTTACTGGTGTTACTGTTACTGGTGTTACTGGTGTTACTGGTACTGTTACTGGTGTTACTGTTACTGGTGTTACTGTTAGTTTCTGTTACTGGTGTTACTGGTACTGTTAGTTCTGTTACTGGTGTTACCGGTGCTCTGTTACTGGTGTTACTGTTACTGTTACTGTTACTGGTGTTACTGGTGTTACTGGTGTTACTGGTGTTACTGGTGTTACTGTTACTGGTGTTACTGGTGTTACTGGTGTTTCTGTTACTGGTGTTAGTTACTGGTGTTACTGTTACTGGTGTTACTGTTACTGGTGTTACTGTTACTGGTGTTAGTTTCTGTTACTGGTGTTTCTGTTACCGGTGTTACTGTTACTGGTGTTCTGTTACTGGTGTTACTGGTACTGTTACTGGTGTACTGTTACTGGTGTTACTGTTAGTGTTAGTTTCTGTTACTGGTGTTACTGTTACTGGTGTTACTGTTACTGGTGTTACTGTTACTGGTGTTTCTGTTAGTGTTACTGGTGTTACTGGTGTTACTGTTGGTGTTAGTTTCTGTTACTGGTGTTTCTGTTACTGGTGTTACTGGTGTTACTGTTACTGGTGTTACTGGTTAGTTTCTGTTACTGGTGTTTCTGTTACTGGTGTTACTGGTGTCTGTTACTGGTGTTACTGTTACTGTGTTACTGGTTACTGGTGTTACTGGTGTTACTGGTGTTAGTTTCTGTTACTGGTGTTTCTGTTACTGGTGTTACTGTTACTGGTGTTACTGTTACTGGTGTGTTACTGTTACTGGTGTTACTGTTAGTTACTGTTACTGGTGTTGTTACTGGTGTTTCTGTTACTGGTGTTACTGGTGTTACTGTTAGTGTTACTGTTACTGGTGTTACTGTTACTGGTGTTTCTGTTACCGGTGTTACTGGTGTTACTGGTGTTACTGTTGGTGTTACTGTTTCTGTTACTGGTGTTACTGGTGTTACTGGTGTTAGTTTCTGTTACTGGTGTTACTGGTGTTACTGTTACTGGTGTTACTGTTACTGGTGTTACTGTTACTGGTGTTCTGTTACTGTTAGTTTTGTTACTGGTGTTACCGTTACTGGTGTTCTGTTACTGGTGTTTCTGTTAGTTTCTGTTACTGGTGTTTCTGTTAGTTACTGTTACTGGTGTTACCGTTAGTGTTAGTTTCTGTTACCGGTGTTACTGTTACTGTTACTGGTGTTACTGTTAGTTTCTGTTACTGGTGTTACTGGTGTTACTGTTACCGGTGTTACTGTTACTGGTGTTACTGTTACTGGTGTTACTGGTTTCTGTTACTGGTGTTTCTGTTACTGTGTTTCTGTTACTGGTGTTTCTGTTACTGGTGTTACTGTTACTGGTGTTTCTGTTAGTTTCTGTTACTGGTGTTTCTGTTACTGGTGTTACTGTTAGTTTTTGTTACTGGTGTTACTGTTACTGGTGTTACTGGTGTTTCTGTTACTGGTGTTACTGGTGTTACTGTTAGTTTCTGTTACTGGTGTTACTGTTACTGGTGTTACTGGTGTTTCTGTTACTGGTGTTACTATTACTGGTGTTTCTGTTACTGGTGTTACTGTTACTGGTGTTACTGGTGTTACTATTACTGGTGTTTCTGTTACTGGTGTTACTGTTAGTTTCTGTTACTGGTGTTACTGTTACTGGTGTTACTGTTAGTTTCTGTTACTGGTGTTACTGTTACTGGTGTTACTGGTGTTTCTGTTACTGGTGTTACTGTTAGTTTCTGTTACTGGTGTTAATGTTACTGGTGTTACTGTTACTGGTGTTACTGGTGTTTCTGTTACTGGTGTTACTATTACTGGTGTTACTGTTACTGGTGTTACTGTTACTGGTGTTACTATTACTGGTGTTACTGTTACTGGTGTTACTGGTGTTACTATTACTGGTGTTTCTGTTACTGGTGTTACTGTTAGTTTCTGTTACTGGTGTTTCTGTTACTGGTGTTACTGTTAGTTTCTGTTACTGGTGTTACTGTTAGTTTCTGTTACTGGTGTTACTGGTGTTTCTGTTACTGGTGTTACTGTTACTGGTGTTACTATTACTGGTGTTTCTGTTACTGGTGTTACTGTTAGTTTCTGTTACTGGTGTTACTATTACTGGTGTTACTGTTACTGGTGTTACTGTTACTGGTGTTACTGGTGTTACTATTACTGGTGTTTCTGTTACTGGTGTTACTGTTAGTTTCTGTTACTGGTGTTACTATTACTGGTGTTACTGTTACTGGTGTTACTGGTGTTACTGTTAGTTTCTGTTACTGGTGTTACTGTTAGTTTCTGTTACTGGTGTTACTGTTACTGGTGTTACTTGTGTTACTGGTGTTACTGTTACTGGTGTTACTGTTAGTTTCTGTTACTGGTGTTTCTGTTACTGGTGTTACTGTTACTGGTGTTACTGTTAGTTTCTGTTACTGGTGTTACTGTTAGTTTCTGTTAGTGTTAGTTTCTGTTACTGGTGTTTCTGTTAGTGTTAGTTTCTGTTACTGGTGTTACTGGTGTTACTGTTACTGGTGTTACTGGTGTTACTGTTACTGGTGTTACTGTGTTACTGTTACTGGTGTTACTGTTACTGGTGTTACTGTTAGTTTCTGTTACTGGTGTTTCTGTTACTGGTGTTTCTGTTACTGGTGTTACTGGTACTGGTGTTACTGTTAGTTTCTGTTACTGGTGTTACTGTTACTGGTGTTACTGTTACTGGTGTTACTGTTACTGGTGTTACTGTTACTGGTGTTTCTGTTACTGGTGTTACTGTTAGTTTCTGTTACTGGTGTTACTGTTACTGGTGTTACTGTTACTGGTGTTTCTGTTACTGGTGTTACTGTTACTGTGTTACTGTTACTGGTGTTTCTGTTACTGGTGTTACTGTTAGTTTCTGTTACTGGTGTTACTGTTACTGGTGTTACTGTTACTGGTGTTACTGTTAGTTTCTGTTACTGGTGTTACTGTTACTGGTGTTACTGTTACTGGTGTTACTGTTAGTTTCTGTTACTGGTGTTTCTGTTACTGGTGTTTCTGTTACTGGTGTTACTGTTAGTTTCTGTTACTGGTGTTACTGTTACTGGTGTTACTTGTGTTACTGGTGTTACTGGTGTTACTTGTGTTACTGGTACTGGTGTTTCTGTTAGTTTCTGTTACTGGTGTTACTGTTACTGGTGTTACTGTTACTGGTGTTACTGGTGTTTCTGTTACTGGTGTTACTGTTACTGGTGTTACTGGTGTTACTGTTACTGGTGTTTGAATCTGTGTCTGCAGGTTTCCAGGCAGCTCAGAAGATCCTGAAGTGAGGAAACGTCGCCACCTGCTGGAACAAACCTCAGTGACAACACAACACAACACATACTGTATGTGAGACATTTAATTTTAAAACAGAGCAATAATATGCAACAAATCAATTATAAATACGGTAAATAAAGATGTGATATACAGTGTATCACAAATATAAATGATTTGAACAGCTTTTACAGGGAGGGTACAGCAATATAATCACAATTTCCTTAAAAAAATATAATATAATTTTGCCATAATTTGAGGCCAAGTTTACCGTAATGTCCCTGAAGGGAAGTGAGGAGAAGTTTTACATCAAATGTTTAACAATAAAGGTCTTGATGAGTAGATGAGGAAACATTTAAAAAGAATATGAATTAAACTAGTTATTTTTCAAGCAAAACTCCCCAAAGCAGAATATTTTTGGGCCGTTGGTTTCAAAAGATCTGAAAACATCACCCTGGGCTTCAGGAAACTGTGGTGGGTGCTCATCATATTTGTTCTGGCATTTTATCGACCAGATTAAATATTTGATTAATCAAATAATGACAATAAATCGTTAGTTGCAGCCCATGTCTTAATGTTTAATGAGTACAGCTGCAAATTAAATGTGAATTAATAATAATTAAACAGTTCACAGACAGAAAACATCACATTCATGAAAACATTTATGAATAATTTTAATTTCTTTCACCTTATTAGACGTGTAACAACTTTCCTACTTCCGGTATGACGTCTTTCGGTCTGCTTTTATTAGGAAACGTGTGCGCGCGCGCGCGTGTGACAGAGGGGTGTGTCCTCCTCAGTCTCCATGGAAACGGTATCAAACACGGAAGTTGTCCATCCAGCCTGCCGCAGGTAAAGAACGCAACAAACCTCTGATCTCACCTGTTTATTTAACCGAACCCGGGTGAATAAAAAGTGGTTTTGGGGTTTAGTTGCTCTTTAAAACCTCATTATCGCGAGACGATGCTTCTTCTTCGTCTATTACTCGGACACAGCTAATTCTCGTCTCTTTTTTTTTCGGCATTTTCATCAATTAAACTGCGAACGACGAGCCGATTAACGGACAAAAACAGCTGATAAACGGCCGGTTAACGGTTTATTTACGTGACTTTGTTCTACTTCCCGTTTAATGAACGACTGAACTCTTAAAAGTTGTTATTTGAAATACCGTGTGCGTTAGCTTTAATTTCCCCGGAAATGAAAACCTTTTCGGATCCGGTCATACCTTCAAAATAAAATGTAATTTTACTCAACATGAACATCTTTCAAAATAAAGTCAGTAGAGAGTTTAGTAGCTAATACAAAGTGAAGAAGTGGAATTACCTTTAACAGCCCATTTTAATTAATATAATTACATATGTATCTTTATGACTTTTAGTTTTTTTTCCAGTGTATTTGAATGTATGGATTGGCCCTTATTTTGCAGCATGTAGATATACTGCCATTGACTGGTTGAAAGTAATTTTATAATACTTTCTACTTCTACATCTCAGAGGCAACTACTGTGCTTTTTACTTCACTACATTTATTTAACATAAAAATAACAAATGTTGATCTTATAAAGTACAACACTTTAAGTCTTGTTATTCATCTGCAGTCCTGGACAGATGTTACGGAGTCATTCTAAAAACAGAATACAAGATTGCAATGTAAAAAATAAAAGTTATTAGGATCGTTTATAAGCATACAGAACAATAATACAGAGAACAGAGAATATTAAAGTTAAGTTATATCACACTGTCAGGTGCTATTTAAAAGCTGCAACACAGAGGCTCATAATACAGGACATGCAAATCAATGAAATGGGGAATATTCATTTTAATCGAAATATGGACTAAATAAGAGAACATGCAAAGCAGAAGCTCGGACATAAAAAGCACGTACAGAATATAAAATACATAAATCACTAAAGCAAAGCCACAATAAAAGACAAGCAGGCAGACACAGTTATTCTTATTATGCTGTAAAAACATCGATGATGACATTATTATTGTTAGCAGTAGCGGTGTCACCGTCTCTCAGAGGATCCAGGATCAGTCTGAGCTCACAGTGAACCTGTCCTCGGTCCACAGGTGAGCTGACGGGATGCTCAGGTTCCAGGAGGTGGAGTCAGGCCAGGCTCCGCCCCCTGGCAGCGGCGGTCTGGTTGCTAAGCGATACAGCATCCTGCGGAGTCTGGGCCGGGGAAGCTTCGGTTCGGTTTATCTGGTTCGGGACACCAAAGCTACAGACGGGGAAGAGCTGTGAGTAGATTCACTTCAGCACTTTTTTCTTTTAGATCTTGTGACTGTTTTTACCTGCAGGATCCATTTTGTGTTTCTGATCCACCTGACAGTCGTCCCCCTGATTAGTTTCTGCAGTCACGATGCTGCAGATAACAACTGCGTCCACCTCGCACATTTTTGTAATCTGAAACTCTAGAAACTCGCAAACACTTGATCCTCACATCTCTTACTTTTATACTTCGAGATAAAAAGTCCAACAAAGTTCTTGCGCACCAGAAAGTCTTATTGACAGCTGCGAGGGATCAATTAGGATTGATATCACCTGTGGGGGAAAAACAAAACCCACCGATCAGAGGCTTCCAGCAGCACCTTCTAGCATCCATACAGTTTAGGGACAAGGAGCTCTTCTTATTGCAAACAGCAAACTGTAAATCAGAATCAGAAATCCTTTATTGATCCTGAAGGGAAACTCTTTGTTACAGCAGCTCGCCTTTACGTCAGCGCACACAGGAGGAAGTACTAGCAAACAATATGATACACTATAAACACTATAAAAACAGGTCAGAAAGTA